>VUQK01031347.1:11723-27248 GCA_015106715.1 Bujurquina vittata
AAAACTGTCTCATGCCTATGCCCCACCCGCTAAACACACACACACGAATAGATACACCTCAAAGATTCAGGGTTTATGAAGCAAATACATGCACTGATACACACACATCACACCACATTTTCTCTAGAGAGGAGAAAGATGTTTTTGACGTTAGTCTCTCAAAGCAGCGGGATGTGAGAGGTAAATCAAACATCCTGCAGTGACACAGTTGCAGCATCCCTGTAGGAATATGGTTCAAAGATTTTAGAGTAGACTGCATGGCAAGTACACAGAACGCTGATATGTTCAGGAGAGGCAAAGGGACAGACAGCAAGAAGGTGAAACGATGTAGAAAAGATGTTGGCAGAGGATATGAGAAATGGAAAAGGAAACAATGTATTGTAAAAGACAGGAAGGCTGCTGTCAAAGGAGCAGGAACAGCAGCAAAGACAAGACTGATGGGATGAATGAAGAGACACAAGCGGGCTTTGGGGGGAGGAAAAGATGCAGACGCAGAGGGAAGGAGTATGTCCATGTACGACTTATTAAAACCACATGTGTCTGCCTGAGGTGAGGACACCACAGCGTTGCGCACACATGCGAGGAACGAATGCCGTCACTCGCACCCATCGGGGTACCGCATATGCTTGTTTTCAGATTTTATTTCTCCTGCCAACTTTCTGCGCTCGCAAAACTTTAACATGTCATCTCCGCTGCATCTGTCTCTCTGAACAAATAAATAAATACACGCAATTGTTCTAGGGCAATCTTTTCTCTTACTTGCTCTGCTAATGGGACAATGCTTTGGTAAGCGTTGCCATGACAAGAAGCTCCCTAGAGGAACCTATGTGGTCAGAGGAGTCATGGGAAGAGGGCAGCAGGGAAATCGGATGCCCAGGACACACTGGAGGGCCCGGTACTAAGAAATGCATCAACACTGCTTCAGAGTTTAATGTTTAAGTTTTTAAAATCAGCTCCATTAAATAGATTCATCATCTCACTATCCTCTTCACATTTTGTCCAAACTCGTCTTTTCGGGGGGGGATGGGGGTCAAGCTCTAACATAGATTTCCATACATTTTGGATAATTTACATCCTGACAACCTTCACATGTGTTGGCATGTATGTTTATAAAAAAAAAAAGTCAAAATACAGAAAAGTATCCGTGACTTATGCACATCATCTTTGGTAAAATGTATTTAGGACAGCTGGAAGAGCTAGAGAAAGGAGGGAGAGAAAGGCTAGGGGTAGCTGAGAGAAAAGGGGGCGAGACAGCCGTGCTATGGGAAAGTGTTTTGGGGAAACCAAATTAAGGGAAAGAAAGGCCGGACACAAAGGCCTTTGAAAGTGGCAGACAGTTCCCTTGACATGTGCCTTAAAAGAGATGCTGCCGCTGATGCCAAGAAGGGGGGAAATGATAGGGGAGAGAGAGAGAATGGAAAGAGAAGGAGGAAAGGAAGGAAAAAGAGATCAAGGCAAAAGATATACCGAAACTAAGAGGGCAGACATGAGTGCGCACGCAGAGCGAAACTTCGTGAAGGAAGAAAAAGTTAAGAGTGCAAAAAAAAAAGAAAAAAGCAGCTGAGGTCATAATAATAGATGATATGAGTTGGGAGAAGGACATCAGTCCAGGTCTGTGGTCTGTGGAGCAGACCGATTCAAAACAACCTTCCAAGGTATGCATTTTTTGAGCGTGCCTGTGCACATGCATGTATACTTATGCATGTGTGAGAATGCTCAAAGGAGATGGATAGTGGCTGGGTAATTGTGCACTTTAATGTTTGTGTGGGAGAGGCGTCGAGAAGAGGAAGCGGCCTGAATTCAAACTGATAAATGGTGAGTATCTGCAATTGTCTGATCCGGTTCTCAAATTTGAATCTACAGCAATGGCACAGCGACTGCACCGTGCATTGGCGCTGCCGCCTCCCTGTTTGTTTAAAGCACTGGCCGTAATGACTAAAGAATACGAGAAAAGGTGTTTGTAAAGGAACACGATGATTTGAACTTATTTCAACCTAATTTCTGTGCAATTTGTCGTTAAAACAATGTCAATATATCCTGTCAGGTTCAGCATGTTGCAACCCCGTTTGATGAAATGAAAACACAACTTGACATCGCCTCCTCGTCTCTCAGTTTTGACACTTTGAACTCACCGAAACCAAAACAAGCTTGTGAGCATGAGAGACAACTGCGCCGTTTGTATCGTTCCACCTGCATGAAAACGGCATCTGTAAATGGCTTTTGCAGAAGAGAAAACCAAAAAAAAAAATCCTGCTTTAAATCTGTTTTGATGCTTAATGCAGTGAATGAAAAGAATAGTTGAAATCATAGCTCGGTGGATGCAGTGAGGTAATCTATGGAACTGAAAGAATATATGACAAACGCCCACTTTGTGTGGCACTGCTTGCTGATGATGTCAGCAACAAAACAGCAACGTGCTTCTTCTCATGCAGATCCAGCCTCTTTGATGCAGGTCGGTCCCTCTCTTTTTCCGTCTCTCCCTCTCTCCTTCTGCCATTGTGCGTCCCTCAGAATTTGCGCTGGACCCGCTCCCTCTCTTCCTCACACACACACACACACACACACACACACGTATTATTCCTTCCCTGGGGCTGTGTCTGACTCCGGCATGAAATCAATTTCAGAGCCTGCACCCTCCCACCCCTGCTTTGGCGCCCATTTTCTCTCACCATGAAGCGAGACTGTTGCTGTGCCAGCCTGAGAATAAACTCCACCACCACCTTAATGTCCCTTTCCTGTCCCAGAATCCTGCAGTGCTCTACCCTTGTACCACCGGGCTCGCTTCCGTCCTCATCATCACCTGCTATTCAGGGTAGCTGCGGAGCTCTTAACTTTCTGGTATATGTAGCCCAGCTTTTGATCAGTACATGAAATAGGAATGTTATTTTAAATATAAAAGTGCAACTCATGCAGATAGTTAAGACCACACACCATGCAATGATAAGATTGTGGGTTTTTTTTTTACTACCAGTATGTGTGGAATACCCGTGTAAATGACGTCTGAGACATTCTTTCTCGGGTTTATCATAAAGAGCTTGTCTTTGATCATTAAAATACACTCACAAAGCTAAATGAGATCCCATTAAAACGCCACAGGAAAAAAAAATATCAACGCCTCAAAACAGTTTGGCAAAGTGACAACTCCATGAAAAGTCTTGGAATCCTAAAATTGGTATAAAGTGACAAACAGTGAGTAAGTTGAAAGAGGTATGGACATACAGAGGTCCTGTGCCACAGCTTTTATCACTGTTATTCCCTCCACTGACACACACCGTTCTTTCCTAATCCACACTGACAGAGTTTTCATCATCTGAGGAGGTGGGGACGATGGAGGACTGAAGGGAATTGGTCGAGGTGGGGGACTTTCCTCCACTCTCTCCCCAGTGGCGTTGCACATTGAGCGGCTGCAGCCGTGGCCACCAAGGCCCCCTTTGTGCCAGTAATCACCAGGTGCTGAGTGACGGCACCGTGGCCTCCCGCTCTCAGAGAGGGAACAGGGTTAGAGAAGGGAGGAGGAGAAGGTGAAGAGGAGAAGGTGCGGGAGCGGAGCAGCCTGGAATGTTCCCAGAAGAGACAGAGGGTGCGAAAGAGAGGAAAAGAAAGGAAACCAAAAGAAAGAGGCTGTTTGAAGCGATGGGAGCAGTGGAGTTGTAGCATCTGTACCTGTTTCACAGGTGCACCGCAGGAGGAATGTGCTTTGCTGTGCTGACTCAATAGGACTTGAACCATCAATGGAATAGCAAAGAAAAAGACTTTGGCGGTATTTCACTCGTTATCTTTCAAGTTCATCTCATAACCTTGTTTTATTTGACGGCTCCACTTTAACAAGCTGATGTCATGTGAGCTCTAACTAGGCTCGCCACATGAGTCCCGCTATGATTTCATGTCTTGACTCAATTATGCTCACGGAGACACAGTCGTAAGCACTGAGTGATGCTGAAGCACATCCGAGTGTCTGGATCTTGGGAAAGATGCAAGGAGTCAAAGTTCAGTTTGCCCTCCCCAACCACTGCGCTTTACCCCTTCTCCAACACGCCCTCCATCACTGACTCACCTTTGTTACAACAGAGCCATCGTCCCTTTCTGCTGTCTCTATCCTACAGAAGCACACAGATAGCAGTGTCACGGACATCTCTGTTTTACACACACACACACACACACACACACACACACATTCCAAGCCTTCCCAGCTGCCTGTGCACCTGGTCTGGCAGCTGTCATCGCTGTGGTAACTGGCATACAGCAGGCTGTGTCACTATCACCTGGCTCATCTGCCTCTGAAGAAGAGAAAGAAATGGGCACAAAAGGAAGACTGAAAAGACCGAGAGGGTGTTGGGAACAAGAGTAAAAAATGAAGTTTTTTTTTTATTTATTTTGGACTGAATAATGCATGCCACAGAAAATCATCTAATACAGCAATTTCTTTTCTACATACTCATCTCACCTGCCCACCGGACGTCACTGTTACTAAGTTCAGGCATCCAAGGACTTACCTGCAGAGTTGAAAAATGAAGCCACAGAGGAGGTGCCAAAAACTGGAAGTTCCTGGAGTGGCCTCCAACCTCTTATTACCACTTACAAAAATGTTGGCTCCATGTTGGTTCACAGTCATCAGTGAGGCCATGTCCGTCTTTTACATACAGCATTTACAATTACACTCCGCATGCATTGACGGCAACTGTGAGCCTCTGCATTAGATAAAGAAGGATTTTACAAAAGAATGTTGTTCAGTGCCAGCTTGTGGAAGTCGCCATGTTGCCCCCCCCCCCCCATCTTGGCCAAGATGCACATGGCCGTTCCGCCTAATCGTGGAGGTGACGAGAACTCGTCAGCTAACAGCAGCAAAAACAGCAACACTTACTGACAGAAAAGTGCAGGATATCTTCCCCAGCTCACCTCACCCCTGTCGTCGGTCAGAAGTGAGCTTCACTGATTCATATCGGACTCCTTTCACAAACTTTTACTGCCTCCTCCAGATTACACAGACGTGGAAAAATCTTCACAGTTGAGGTAAACAGCAAACTGAAAGCCTACACTAAATAAAGATGGCGGCCAGAGTTAATTGTCCTACAGTGGCCGCCATCGCTAGGATTATGCACTTGAATTGGGAGGGGTAAGAAAACAGAATTCAGTTGAATGCAATCTACTGACATCTAGTGGGGAGATTTTACGCACTGTACTTTTAAGATTGGTTTTTATGCTAAAAATACTGACATGGAGCATGGTTGCAGTAGGAGTGCAGTGGTCTTGTTTGACTCGTGAGCTTGCCTGTTGTGCCTTCTGCACAGCGGTATTAAATTGTCTAACAGTGGCCAACCTCCCCCACACTGCCACTGCCTTTAACCCACACCAGGAGTAAAAATGTCCTGATATTAATAAAGAAAAATTAATTCATTGGTTGCAACAGTTTGTGGTGGACAAAAGGACGAGAGCACTGAAATGCTTCTGTAAATGCAATTTTCTTACAGCAGTATTTGCTCACGTTGATGGTCACAACCTGTCAAAAGCATGATTGCCATGATCACCACCCAGAAATACCCAGGCCATATTATTCTAACTTGCTCAACAGTTCAAAAAGCCTCGCCCTTGCCTTTAAAACGGGTGTAGCAAAACAAGACTTTTAGAGACCCCCTGCATGGGCAGCTTTAATTACAGCAGAGGAAGTGGCAGAGCTTAACATGAACCACCCTGCTTGGCTGTTGCCTCTCATGACTCTGAATGAAAGCAGAAAAGCAGTTTAATATCTTTTAATGTGCCTGTGTGTGAGAGAGTCGCACGCTAGCAGTGTGTGGCAAAGGCACGGTGCAGCATATGGGCAGGCGCGTCTGCTCTGCCTGTTAAACGAGAGGGACATCAAAAGGTGGATTTTATACCCCACCGCACACCCAATTCCCACCCCTCACTTATAAATCCCACCCCAAAAGGAGCCATTTATAGGACAATAAGAGCCAATTTATGGGCCTCCAGAAAATTAAGGCAATTCAGAGGTGTAGGATGAAAGATGACAAGGGCATTCTTGGGGCTGCAGGCGCTAGCTAGTTGCTCTGTGTTTTTTCACAACAGCATTTAGTTCTGGAGCTGGAAAGAAGAGGTTGGCTATTAGAGGTCTGGAGAATTTAAGGAGCACCAGTTCAGCACAATGTGAGACAATACAGCCCCAAAGTTGAGTCTGTATGGTTTTCTAGGACTTCCATATTGCTTCAGATGTCACATTTTGTTGTGTGGTTGCAGATTCGTGTAAGCCCGGATGACCTCGTCTATCCCCTAGAGGTCACGAAACGCTTGCTGTTGAATACATACATAAAGACAATGGGATTAGCAGGGGTTTTTTTGGACACACACATGCTAACACATCTAGAGGCCCTAGAGAGGTGGACCAGATCACATCTGCCTCAGAGTTACTCAGGTGTGGTGAGATTGCTTGAATACATGACATGCGATGTTTGGGGTGGGGTGGGGGGGTCACAGAGAGGCCTGTGCCATACCTCAGCTATTCAAGCATATACAGCAGATCCCTGGCTTGCAGTTTGTGGTCCTGATAAGCATAACAGCGCATCACGCAATGCACTGCTGCTTCATCCTAATGCACTCAAATACCTTTTTATTCAAGCAGCTTTCACAGTTAAACCGTAAGCTACACTTAAATGGTGCGTCTCTTTTGAGGTTGCCCAACAATGAGTCAGCTACCTACATTAGGTCTGGAAACAACTTCGGAACGAATCACTGTTTGCCCCCTCTTTCTTTTTTCTTTCTCTTGTTCTTTTTTTTTTAATTCATTTTGTTTAATAGTCTGTAATAGTTACCACATATCATTAAGGCCAACCTCTGTGGCTTCTAACAGCGCTGTAGGCAAGCCAAGTGTTTGTTGTCGGCATTTTATTGGCTTCCAGGGAGGAGGGTTGTTGTTGTTCAGTGTAATCTTGGCACGCCAATAACAGGTTTCAATAAAAGCAGCTGCTTTCTTATGGTAGTTGAGGCGCTCTCTTCCCTACCCCTTTTTGCAAGTGTGTTGAGTGGAATAAATGGAGTGCTTCCCGTTGAGAAGAGCATGAGTGTCTCCATTTGTCGCAGCACATCTGCAGATTTTCTGATTTTTACTGCAGCTCTTTGTTGTCCAATGTTCAAGAATCACTTTGCATGTTTATTTGTCTTTCTTGTCATCTCTGTCACTGAGTTTTAAAGCAGGTTGGTGTGGTTTGTAAGCTGTGACATGTGTCTCATGTTTAACCACACTGCCCCCTTCAGGATAGAGTCAGCTATTGCAAATCAACCGAGATGGAAAGGCAGAGATTCCAGAGATTTTATTGTTGTATTACATACTTTAGAAACAGGGAAAGAGGTGGACAACTCTATATGACCAAACTAGAGGTGCTTTAGTGATATTCAGTAAACCAAATTGGTAAGTTCCTATAGCTCATTTACACCAAAACTATTTCTTTGTCACTATCACCACTTCAGTAGAAAAAAAAACACAAAATAAAAGAGGCATTTCCTGCTGTTACTACACACATTTCCTTTAAAGAATCTTAGGATTATGCACTTAAAGTCTGTCTTATCCATAGTCATGTTGGTTACGTAGGTTTGTTTTTTTTTAAAGAAGCAATTAGCTGAAAAAGAGATGAAACATAAGAGCAGAATGCATGTTCAGAAAAGTGGGCAGAAGATTGAGTAAAATTAGAAATAAGTCTGTCTGAAGTGGTGTCTGACAGGACACCACAGGAACATTGTGAAACACCTGAAGACACAGTGTAAACAGCATGATTGATTGCACACAATCGTGCAAATGTAATAAAGCAATAACATCTTGGAAGTCACAACATTTTCCAGGGACTCTCAGAAAGTAACAAACATTTATGAGTTAAGTGTATGAAATCCTTCTGATTATGCTGCTTGATACGACCCTTGATACCGCACAAGGAAATACGTTATCTCAGTTTTTTTTAAAAAAAGAAAGACGAGGTTTGAAAGTTTAAATAGGAGTGAAGCCCTCCTGCTTTTTTCAGTAAGATCCCAGTGAAATTTCAATTGCCGCCACGTTCTACGGTTCAAAAAATAAATCAGGAAAAAGTCCCCATGTAAGTAAAAGAAATCCTTTCTCTCGTGTAAAATTAAAAAGCACACAGATAAACATTATTGCATCTCTGCTGGAATATGAACCCCGACAAAGCTTTGTGTTTCCTCTCTTGGTTTCTTTGAGGTTTCCTTTTTTTCCCCCTCCTCCATCAATCATCCTTTATTTTCTAACCGTCTGATCCTTATTTCATTGTGCAGAGGCGGCATGCAGCAGGCACATGCGTCCAGTGGGTGGTCAAACTGTAATGACTGCTCAAACAAACCGTACTACTTTAAAAATTAACAGTATTTTTTAGCTATGCTGGTGGCATGGCTGTATGGATTGCAGTGTCAGTCTTTTGTTTGGTCTTTCACTTTGTTATGGGAAATATCTCTGTTGGAAGAAGAAAGAAACAAAGCTTTATAGTAATATTCATGGTTCCCAGGCAGCTAAAGTCAGTGGATTTTTGAAATCCTCCTATACATTGTGTCATAATCTGATTGCATATAAATAAACTTGGTGATGGCCAAAATGCCCAAGATGAGGCGTCAAAACCGGAGTCGCAAACCAGTTACAGTGGCCACATCCCTGTTTTATGTCAATCTGAGGCAGACATTTGAGGATTTTAATAAGTCTGCAGAAGAGGTGCCACTTGCCATCAGATAAGGCAGGAAAACACTTGGGGTGTGGGTGTGTGTGTGTGTGTGTGTGTGTGTGTGTAGCTCGTAATCTGAAAGAACGTAGATGCAAGTAGTTAAAGTATTAACACTTCATAACTGGTCAACTTTTACTTTGGGCACTTTTACCGAAATAAACGTGGTCCCTGCCATTCCTAGGATAATGTGTGTTTTTGGTGGTGGTGTCAGATTATTTATAGCATAATGGTGATGAGTGCCTGGGGGCCCCAGCACACCTTAGAATTACCACTGATCTCAAGTACTAAATGTGCAGGTATTGCATGGACAAAAATCCTGTATAAATACGATTGTTGCCCTCATGATGGACTGGAATTGATTTCTAATCAATCAGTTGCTCCATAGCACCAACATTATTAACAGTAATGAAACATGTGATTTGGCTGAAATACGTCATATTCTAGTTAACCATCCATGCATCCATCCATCCCATGAAAGTTAACCATCCATGCATCCATCCATCCCATGAATGCAATGGGAGCAACATTAAACACTGCTTGCAGTGAACCGCTTATCTATACTATTGAACCTGAGGCACAAATCCAGTTTGCAGCAATAACCACAGACCTCAAATGACTGCAATTAGATGATCCAAATCACACACTGCCTAGCTCTATCGAATGGGTTTCTGGCAGACATATGGACTGTTTCAGTTCTGCACTCGTATGCCCAGTCAGCATGAAGTCAGTAGGCAGCCATGTGGAACACTACAACCTTTGTCCCTGCTTGCTCCATCCATACTTGGGCTTGTTTGTGAAGCCTCGGTCTGAACCCTCTGCTATCAGCCACCTGGGAAGTGAGTGACAGCTTTTATATGCCATGACACATGTAACTGATATGAGTTAATGTGACTCATCCAGAAATTACACACTAGTTTCCACAAATTAGTTTCAGAGATGTCCTTCGGAGTCAAAAACAACTTTAATTTTCCTTTGTTCCCAATAGCCTCCCTTACTTAAATGCAAGTTCATTTCCATCATCTTTGGACGGTCCAGCTAATTTTGAAAAGTCACATTTGACAGAGCCAAACAAATTCCCCCGAATCCACCAAAGTCATCACAAATGTTGTTCTCGTGGATGATTTCACAGCCATTTACTAGTCAATCATATTGTCAACCAGTCTTGTTGTCGCAGGCCTGAGCGGTCTGATCCCTGAGTGACAACGTGTTCTGGTCACATGAAGTGCACTGAGGCAGAAAAAAGGTCTCTTTTTCCGCCAGTTAACATTCATCAGTGTGTTGTTTCCAAGAAAAACCTCACATCCGTCAAGCTCGACACAGCAGCATGTTGCCATTGTTGGAGCCATCTTTGCGAACAGCTGTGCCATGTAAGTGCAGCACCTCATCACTGACTGTGAGCTGCAGTTTCACCTTCAGTTATCATTTGTTTCTTTCGCGTGCGATTGTGCACGTGGGGAAATGACAAGAAAAGCCTGTGCGACTCTTTAAGACTTTCAAAATGGGAATGATTAACTGTACTTATGTAAGGTTTCCATTTTTGCTCATATCAGCTTGGATTGTAAAGTACCCTAGAGGTCTCAACAAATTTGTAAGTCATGAAGCAATTGGGGAATAATACTGGAGCCCATAAGAACCCCGGTGCAAAATGAGTCATTTGTTGTGATCAAAATCATTTTAAGCTTTGATTTCTTTTCTTTTTTTTAAACACACAATTAATTCTATCCTAAACGGACTTTTTCCCAGGTTTAAATGACATAAAATATGTGTTTGAAAGCCAAACAATGAGTCTCTTCCTATAGTGGTGGGGGGGCCACAGATTTAAACAGAGCAGAGGGAGTTTCCTAAGTCAAAGATGGTTGGGAACCAATGGTTTAGATGACAGTATAATAATGGTCATACGGCTGTGACCTCCCAAATGGATTCAGAGGTCATCCATGATTCACTCCGATAATGAGCCTCATCACTTAGGCTGTCACCCGCTCTCCTTTAAGGCCCCAGGCTAATATCTGCAGCCAGTAAAGCATGAAGGAGCAACATGAGCAGTAATCCCATGCAGCACTGGCCACTGTGATACATTATTGCAAGCAAATGAATAATTAGATACTTATTTTGCATAACACTGAAGCATACTGTACCGTGTGTGACTAGAGCAGAAGTTGTGAACTGAACTGCTTTACACTCACTGGTGCCAGTTTCCACACAGGTAAAAACATTTTCCTCGAAGTGCATATTGAATGCATTGAAAGGTTTTTTTTTCTTATGATGCTGCAACACTTGACGCCAAGGGGAAATCAGGCCTTGGCTTCACAGTTCTTTAACATTTCAGGTACTTCAAGAAAATTACATTAAGCCACGGTTGCTTCCTGAGTAATATCTGTTGTCTGATTGTGCTATTAATAAAATGCTCCTGACTTTAGGAAATACACAAACAAGGCTTTCAATAGCTTTGGCAGGACAGCTGTTTCCCTTTGGCTGGGAATCTTTACCTGTACATTACACATTGCAGATGGCTCTTTGGTGCTTTTCCTGAGTTTTTTCAGTGTTACTTAAGGGCAGTCGGGACAGAAATAAACCTATCCAATTAGGTGAGATCTGCAGGGACACAGTCTGCGGTATGAAAAGTCGGAGCCAGCACAACTGAAAAGCAGGGGCTCCAGCTGAATGCCACACTGACGACCCCAAGGGCTGTAGGAGGGAAACAAGTGGTTGACTTCCGGCACCATTCTGGAGCAACTTAATCCAAGCCTGGAAATCAGAAAATGGTAATTAGTTTATTTATACATAGTTTAGCTACTGATATCATAGAGCGTTACATTCAGTGGATTCATTTAACAGTATCTTTGTGATCTTGCTCTGTTTTATGTGGAATCCTGAATGTTGTACAAAAAAAAACCTGTGGTGCTTACTGATTTTCAACCACAGCATTAACATTTGGATCTTATTACCACCAAAAGATTTTGTTCATGCTTTGTCCTTGGGTTTGTCTCCAGATGTGAATGAGCTAATCTTTGTGAATGTTTGCTAATTTCTCACCTGGTAAATGCAGCTGGGGTGTTGAGGTGGTGAAACAGAGCAGGCTCGCACAAAAGAGAGGAGCGCTGACACACACTCACACAGGACTGACCCAGTGGACCGAGGTGCACCCTGAGAGCACTTTGTGGTGGCCAAGTAGGGACAGATTTACTGCAGGAGTTCTTGGGCGATTTATGATGACAAAGGGAAAGAAAAAGCTGACAATGATTAGAGCTTGAACCAAGCGAGACCTGAAAAATCTCTCTAATGTCTAAAGCCCGTAAGGGAGCAAAGGCCTGGGATTTAACCACAACTGATGAACTCTGGAAAAAAATATATATTTTATTGCCTAAACTTTTAGATTTATTTTTATTTTTTGCAGGTATTACGTGCATTTATTAAGGAAACAAAGAGAGTGTTAAAGCATGCAACAAAGATTCCTATAAAGGCACTGAGGCATCAACAGATCAGTTTATAAACTATTTTGAGATTTCCACACATTTCACAACATATATGACTGAAATGTGAAGGGGTAGCACCTAATAATATGATTCCAGTTCTCTTTACCTGGTGAGTGATGTAACCGTGGACCCTATTCAGCATTCCCACACAAGTGAACTCTTGAGGAGTGAAAGACTTCACCTGCAAGATTAGACGCAAACTTTTATTCAGCGCTACCTTGAATGGAATTTTGGTAAATGATGCATGTGTGCATGTTTGTACTGTGTGTGTACAGTTTCACTGTGATTTCGTTTGCTCAGTGGAAACTACCTCACTTCTTAGAATAGCTTTGACGGCCTCTCGTACGTCAGTCGCGTTGGTCACATCCACGGTCCATACGTAGGGTTTACCAATGAATTCCTCAACATATGGGTGCTGGGAGGAAATCTAAGATCCAAAATTGTTTACAGTCTTTAATCAACAATGCAGTGACAATTTAAATAATATACAATATTTATTTTCAAGTTATTCCCCATGCTTTATGAGCAGCCTACCTGTCTTGTAGTGGGCTTGCCCTTGTAGAAGTCATTATTGTCTGATGAGTGTGGAGGGTCAAATCTCGGTTGAATAAAGATGCAGCCCAGGCCTATTGCCTCAATAGGAGCTGGACCTTCATAGGGGAACCCAAGACCTACAAACAACTGCAAGAGAAGAGGAAGGTTTTAATCATCCTAAATTCATAATATAGCAGTTTTCCATGAAGTAACTTAATTGTTACTTTGTAATGTTGCACTATGATAGGCCCTAATTTGACCTTGGCTCTACGGAGAAGTTGTTGGAATTGTTCCTGAGTGAGCAGCCCGTGGTTTCTGATGAAGCTGGGCATATGTGAGGTGTGTCCTGGAGGCTGATAGACTGTGGCGTGAGTCTCCAGTTCTTCACTGATCACTTTCACATATTCATATTTGCCCTGGAGATTAAACACAGAGAAAGGAAACAGCTGGTGCACTGAGGGCATGCAGTTAAAGTGAGTTCAAAACCAATATATACTAAATATAAATGCTTTCTTCTGTCCTGTGTTGCTATTTATCCATCTGGTGTAAGTTGCTCACTTTTGGTGACATCGGCTGTAGAAATATTTGCCTTCACATGAACTTAACAGATACAAACATCGCTGGTCTTGTGGCGCTCCAAAAAAAAAAAAACATTTTTAAAACAAATGATGATCGAGTTTCTCAAATGAATACACAAACTGTCTGTGAGCAGTTTTACAACTCAACTATCTTCTTTCTGCCAAAGTGCAACCACTAACCTGGCGTGGCGGTGTGGATGGAAGCATGCATCTAGATGGACATAGCACTGATCTGGTCTAAAGGAGCCCTCAAACCGCTTAAGCCATATTCACCCATTCACATGGCACCTAATTCAACCTCTTTAAGTGCTCATAATCTAATGGTTGCATCAGGGGCAATTAGGGGTTCAGTGATTCTGTATCTTGCCCGGCAATACTTTGGCATGTGGTCTGAAAGAGACAACAAGGCAAATGGCAAGTACCATTAATAATACCGTATTAATGGTATTATCTAGTACTGTTATACTCAAGGCAAGGCAGATATTTTTATAGCCACCATCTCCAGTGCAACTCACACCAAATTTTGTATTCTGACTGTACTCCACTTTTTAAATCGCTCCTCATACATGCCACATGTAGTCGTGTTTTCCATAGACCACTGCTATCCTGTCTTTCCTGTGGCTCACTGGCTCGAGCTCGCTCTCCGTCCTCACTGCCGCTTCGCTCACAAAGCCCAGGAAGGAATTATCAGGAGTGTGAGCTGGAGATAACAGAGCAAAGAGAAGTTAGAGGACATCTAAAACCAATTACTCAAGGGTTTGAACTTTGGCTGCATTAAGCGAGAAGAAGCTAAAGCGGTGAGTCTCTCTGCGTCTCTGCTGAAGTTTTCAGTAGAGCCGCTGACAGACTTGAGTAGAAACTTCTCCCTAATTCAGTGAATATTTTCACTAGGACGCGATCAAAGCCGGCGAACACTTGTGAACCCATCGTCCCCAAAGATAACATAAAGAATAAGCTGAGTGAGAGAAATGTGAAGGCTACCATTACCGAGGACACTTATTAAGACTGCAGCTGACTAACAGTTTATATTAAAATTCTGAAAGAGAGGAAAAACATGCTGTGCAGCATAAATCATCTGCCTAAGGAAATGAGAACGCCACATATATAAGAAGGTTAGGTGTTTGGCTAGGCAGCTGCCACCCTGCTGCCCTCTGACACCCTGAGGTAGGTGTGAGAGATGAGTATTTACTTTAAAAGGAATGTGCCAACAAAGGTGTGCGTTCAAACAGCGGTTTTTAACCTTTGCATGCATGTGTGCTGTCCTCTCTTGTCTCGAGATACTTGTTTAAAAGACCTTTGCCAAATCTCCCCTCATTCACCCTGCACAGAATTTCCTGCTGGCACCTTTTCAGCTCCACTTGTCTCCAGCGTCTGTCTAGGTTCACCGCTTCACACACACCTATCAGATATAGTAGCGATATGCAATGAAAACCCTGGTATGGTCATGCAGCATGCGGGGGTTTGGAGAAAAGCTGGGAATGGATGAAGCGTCCTTTGGTTTCTTGGTTTTTGCTGCCTGTTTACATTTCTTGTTTCCTGAAATGCCCTCAGTCAACTATCTTTCTCTGGACTTTTGCAAAACAGAAGCATAAACAGTTAAACATTCTCAAGCTTCTTTCTTTTCTTTCTTCTTCCCGTGTCTTTCTTCTCTTTTGTTTTCTTTCTCTCTTTTGGTCCTTCTCACATCCTCAACTAACAACCCCACCACCCTTCAGCAGGACAAATAAACAGTGTTCCAGGCTGAGAGATGAAGAGTGGCTCTCGGCCCAGTGCTTCCAGCTTGTCTCCGTCTCCCGGCAGGGTGGGAAAGATGACAAGGAGAGGTGTTGGAATGAGAGCTCCGTCTGGGCATGAAGTTTATTTAACCTCAGCTATTAATCCTCTCATTGTAAGGATGCTAGGGGTGTATGTGAGACATATACTAGTGTATTTGGAGAGCATTTTAAATCACTGCATGCATGCACAGAGACATGTATACAAATTAATACACAGTGACTTACGGAACATGGTCATGTACTGCAGAGGATGGAGATCCCAGCTGCCCCACTGTGTTTTATATCCGTGGCTACGTGCGTAACCAGCTAAGTTAAAGGCTGGTTCAGTGCCAAATGAGTCCAAGATTCTGAAGCGGCACCTGGAAAGATTTTTTTAAATTCTTTGTCAAAATTTATAGCTGTACTAACTTACTAAGTTTTTAAACATTAAGAAAGTACAGAGCTCAAAAAAAAAAAA
>VUQK01031347.1:27268-43753 GCA_015106715.1 Bujurquina vittata
AAAAATATAAATCATAAACAACTTAAAAAAATTATAAAAAATAAAAAAAAAAAGAACCAAAAAAAAAAAAAAAAGAAAGAAACACTTTGAAAACACATCAGATCTCAACAAGAGAAAAAATCATGCTGGATATCTATACTGGTATTGCGTTAGGAATGACAGGTACCGCATCATTTGATGGACATGAAAATCATCAACCGACAGAGGGCTGAATTCAAAGACAACCCGAAAATGAAGGTGAAAAAAATGACGCTGCAGGCTTGTCCATTTTAACGGAAATTGCTCTGGGTTTGGAGACACAGCAAACATTCTGGTATTGGCACGTATTGATGTGCCATCCTGGAGGAGTTGGACTACCTGTGCAACTTCTGGAGGGTCCAGGTATCGCCTCATGCTACCAGTAGTGACACTGACTCTAGCCAAATGCAAAACTAGTGGGGGAAAAAAAAGTCAGAAAAGATGAGGAAGTGGTCTCCACCTGTAAAAACATTCCCGTTTTGGGGGTTGTCTCATTGTTGCCCCTTTAGTGCACCTGCTGTTAATTTAATTACCCCAAAGCAGCTGAAACTGATGAACAACCCCCACTGCTGCTTAACTGACCAGATAAATATCCCAGAAGTTTAAATGACTTGATTTTATACTCTGATTAAAAAGTGTTCCTTTAATCTTTTTGAGCAGTGTGCTTGAAATGTACTTCCAATGAGATTAATAAAATTGTTTATGTACTGGTAATGCTTGAAAGCCAGTCCCATGGCTCCTTGGAGGCGAGCAAGGCCGTGATAGTCGGTATAAATCAGGTCAAAGGTGAGGGGCCTTCGGATTGGACAGCTGCCTCGGCCTGGAGCAGCACCTATCAGGCTGAATTAGTCACAGCAAGCACAAGTCAGGTTTTAGAAAGGACACTGATAATATTCTTTCCTATCATGTCCAATTAAATAAAAGGTTTAATAAAAATAAGTAGAAGCAGTAACCTGTGGAGTTGGTGATGCGAGGTGCTGAAGGTCAGGTTGTGGCCAAGGATTGTTAAGCAGGCACTGAGGTCGGCCCACTGAACCAGTTCTCCTAAAGGACCGCCTCTTTCCACCATTGCTTCAAAATGCTGTCCGACACGCCCAGCCAGGACACCGGGAAAAAGCAGCACCTATAACACAGAAAGTCCAAAAGCATTGTTTTATTGAGTATAGAACGTATAAAATATATACCTTAATAAGCTATAATCACTGATACATATACACATACCCTCATCTGTGTAGGGACTGCCTTGTTGCTGCTCTCTTTCATCCTCAGACCAGCCTGTATCCACTGTTCAGACATTCTTTCCACTCTGGACCGGATAAATTTCATTGCCAGGCTGCTGTTGTCACTGATCGCCTCGTACAGCGGGAGAAGAGATTTGCGTACCTCAGCCTGCACGTGATTAGAACATGAAGGCAGTGCAAATTGTATCATTCTACATCAACAGATAACAGACACAGGTACATCAAGAAGTTACCTTGATTGTGTGAAAATGAGGTTTCTGATGCCACGGCAGTGTAGAGCTGTTTCTTCCGTCATGGGGAGGACAAAAGTCCTCTATCTGGCTGAGGTAAATCAGTATGGAGCAAGTGGTACCATCCACTCCATAAAAAGCATAACAGGGGTCTGACTGCCACTGAGCCTGCAGGAACTGCAACAGAGACACATTTTGGTTATGTCAACTCACAGATCCTGCAGATGAGGGTAGTTAGTCTACATACAAAAATACACATGGTGCAGTAGATCGCATAGTGTAGACGCAATCCCAGCAAACATAGTTGAAACCCCGACTTTATTTCCCTGGTCAAAACTGGTTATTGCACAGCTGCAAAACCGAACCACAGAAAGGCAAATGTTGACATTGTTCCCACGTAGAATAGAGCTCTAGTCAAACCGCCTCTTACAAAGAGAGAAGTATAGATCAGATTATTGCAATGAAGGAACTAAATGCATCTGTCAGCAGCGTCTAATTTTGTTAGTACACGATTGTGAACCGATGGCCGCACGTCTTCTCTGTGTACAAAGACTGGTATTACCAGAGCTGGGGTTTTTTTTAAAGAAAAAAAAAAAAGTTTTAAGCTATTTATGTTTGTGCTCTGTCTCACTTGGTACATAAGGAATTTGACACAACAACAACAAATATTGCATCATAGAGCCAAGTATGGGAGATTTTCAAAAGGGTAATTCCATATCCAGCGCCAAACTACTCATATACTTGAAGCTACACATTAAACTTAAAGTCAAGGTGAGCATTTCAATACACCAGTGAGGTTCACGCTCCTGCACGTTTTCACTTTCTCACCTCCACTTTCTCTGCACACACTGGATACGCAGGATCCACTGGCACCTCACACTTCTCGCTGGGTCCTGTGGGGTAACATATTAGCTGTCACACTTACTTTTCATTATATGGCATTTCTCAAAGCACCATTATTTTTTAATTCCTGCAATGGTAACAAAAGGTACATTGTAGAGTCCCCTCAACGTGGCTAATGAAGAACAGCAGACAATAACTTTGATATACAACCTCTTGACTGAAATGTGTACAATGAGTAGCAGCCATCGGCACGACGTATAGTGCTGCCATGCCTGCATGAGGCATTAGACTAGTGTTCTCAGAGGCCCTTTCCCGTAAGCCCCCCCACCATCTGTAGCCAATGTCAATCAACTGGAATGAATGCACACACGCACACCTGACACACCTGCCTCCTACCAAACATTCCCATTTACAATGCTAGCCCTTGCCAAAATACACAGTCCTTAACTGTGTAAAACAACCTAGTAAAAAAGGGAAAGAGAGAAGAAAACTTGTAGGCAGAGCTGATGCGTGAGCACCTAAAAACAGTGATATGCTATACGAGCACAGCAAAAAGAAAAGAAAAAAAAACCTCTGCAAAAACAAGAGTATGAGTAGACAAGTTGGTGAAAGGACTCCTGGGTAATTCAAACATACTTTATGGGCGTGAGGTAATGTGGGAGGAAGAGGGTGAGGGGCGAACAGGCTGGTATTGGGGAAGTGTGTGTCTGTGCAGATGCGGGTGGCACTTGTGCGCACACTGCACGTGTATGCTTGCCAACAAAAGTGTGCCTGCACACATATGCATGGGATGGTGTCTGTGTGGCCTAGACTATATCACTTCGCTTTTTTCAAATGTAGAGGGGTGAGTGTGCACTTACCCATCCCCAGCACTCACATACCCAAACAACCCCTCTGCGTGCCAACCGGTGTGCGTAACCCGACTCTCACCTGACACCTCACAGGAGGGTTGTAACGTAAACTTCTTTTTCCTCCCCGCAGCCAGTTGATTGGTGCTGGCTCTGTGGGACTTGTTAAACTTCTATTCAAGGACTTCATCCTCCATAACCACCTGCACACACTGACCTCTAGCCCCACCATTCACACCTTCTATTATCACAGCTTGTTAATTTCACTGTGTGGTTAACCTTTTCTAAGGCTATGAACCATGAATTTGGCTCACAGGATCACCCCACCACTGCAGGCGGCCACGGAGAAGTTAGCAACTAACCAATTAAAGCTGGCTGGTTGAAGCTGGAGGACAGACGGTGTTTATTTTGCATAGCAAAAGCACATTTTAATTTGAAAAAAATATCATTCTTATTGTAGCATTGTAAAATTAAGTTGAACTAGGCAAGATTTTTATGGAAAAGTCTCGGTGCCCCACTAGGTCACCTGTTTTGCATCCACTTAAAAGTCTTGCTGTTTTCTGCCTGTAACTTCAACTGCTAAAATAGTGGATCCATCAAAGGGTACTTGGAGTTTAGTATCTTACCCAAGAATACTTCAGTGCCAGCAACAGTTTTCCTCCTGATCACATCTTGATTACCACAGCTGCCCAATTTTAATGACACTTCCTACAACAACTGCAAGCTGGACGTGCTTTTTCCTGCTCGCTTAGTAGGTAATCGCTTTAGTTTTACATTCTTGGTTAGCTGCTTAGCACAACCTGTGTTTAGTCACTGAATCCATCAGCTTTGTAGCTGTAATGAGCAGAAAATTCCTGATCGCAATTTTTGATGTGCCTTTGGTGTGTTTTCTTTTAAAGAAAGGCTCATTTTTAAGGACTGTTTCTTGTATGGGTGCCATTTGCTTTATTTTTACTTCAATAATTACCACTAACAAAAAAAAAAAAATGTCATTTGCTCGGGGATGCCCAAACCACTGCATGCAAGTTTACAATTTCCACCCTCAGGAAATAAATACAAACTGAAGAATGAAATACAAAACTGTCTCTTGAAGTTAAGGAAAAAGTGAGCGCATATGGTTACTCCATTCCTGTCTCATCATTTTCATCTCCTCCACAGAGTAGAAAAGTGAGGTTAGTAATTGTGAAAATAATGTGCACCATGTTATGTCATTTAAGACGTATTACAAGTGATAAAAGTCTGGACTTCACCTGTGTGTGGTCTGCGGTTATCAAGCGGTGTTGGGGCTTGAGCTTGATGGTGGTGTTGGTGATGACGGCTGAGCTGATCAAGCCTCCGCGATACTCTCTTCAGCTCTCTTTCTACCAAGCGAGCCAAACCTTGCTGGTCTTGTTTGAAGCTGGAAAACAAGCAGAACTCCACATGTACCTGTGTAAATGTACTATAAGGCATATCTGTATTTAAAAACACTGATATCCATAAATCAATAACTGGTGAATACCTCTGCAGCAGCAAGGTGAGATCATTTCTGGTCATGTGGGTGCCATCATTCTCTCTGCTCACCCTCTGTACCTGAGTGCTCAAAGCCTCCAAGCGAAGAGCCAGGCTACGAAAGCCGAGAACACGCTGACCTGAGATTTAAAGTATCCGTATAGAGTATGTCATATGTTGTATCAAAATGTTTAAGTGGCATTATTAAATCATAGAAAACCTTGCCCTAGGTAAGAAACCATCTTTTTATGGGATAGCAGCAGCCCTGGACTTTTATTGTGAGGATACAATAATTCTACGGAGGACCCTTTTTACTGTTTTCTGTCACTGGATTGTTAAGTTATAAAACTACTTAGTAAAGGAAAAGATTAAAATGCATAAAAATACACTCTTTCACAACAAAGAATACTTTGTCTGCTGTCTCTCTGGACTTTGGACTAAACTGATTTGCTCAGTTCTTGGCCCATAAAAAAAAAAATCATAAAATAAAAGAGGTAAAATGTGACTCTAAGGTTTCCTGACTGAGCAAATGATGGCCTGGGAGTAAGAACAGTCTCTTTTGTGAATGGTTGCACATTCTTTTGTTGGAGGTAATGCTAGCTCAAAATACTGCCATCACATATTTGAGAAAGGTCTCTGGCATGGCCATGAATGCCACGGTAATTTGGGTCTTTTGACGATTTCTTTGAACTGTTCTTTTCCAGGGTAGAGTGATTGCACAGCATACATCTTTAATGGCTTAAAAAAAACAAGAATTGGGTGCAAAAGTTTGAATTTATTTTGTATTTTCTGTAATCCACACAGGGTCAAAAGTATGCATACAGTATACTTTTATTTGGCCATTAATATTTGGCTAAATGTCCCTTAGCAAGTTACACCACGACCTGACGCTTTTGGTAGCCATCAACAAGCTTCTGGTATAATTCTGGCTGGATATTGGACCACTCTTCTTGGTAGAATTGGTAGATTTCATTTAAATTGGTTGGCTTCTTGGCATGGACCCAGCTTTTAAGCATAATCAACAAATGTTTAATAGGGTTGAAGTCAGGACTTTAGGAAAGCAATTCCAGATGTTTAATATCAGCCTGCTTTGTCCTTTCCGAACCCAGTTCTGATGTTTGTTTGGGATCTTTGTTCTGCTGGAACACACAGTTTTGTTCAAGTTTTAACCGTCTAGCTGTTGATTTGAGATGAAGTTGAAGAATCTGGAGGTAGTCCTCGTCCTTCATTATTCCATCCACTTTGTGAAGTGTACCAGTACCACTGACAGCAAAACACCCCCATAGCCGGACTCTACCTCAGTTAGCCACCTTTCTGTCAGATATACATGTGAAAATAGTGAATGTATGTTGCCTTAAATATTACTGATGAATCTTAAACAGTTTGGGGTAAAATGGTATATTGAGGATGTCTTGGCCAAAACATTTGTATGGAGAAAGACTGTTAGAAGAATTGTGCTGGCAGAAAATGATGAATATTGAGTGTTATATTGGCTTTAACTTGTGATGCAAAGAAACATAGTGATGTCATTTCAGCTCTGTTTCCTCAGCTGATTGTCAACATGTTGTTACTGGCCTGCCCAGGGCTCCTTTGGGTGCAGAGGCAATGAGAGAGAAGGAGTGTGATCCTGCAATAACTTTCAAATTAAATACATGACTATGATTTAGTTCAGTTCAATTGTATTTATATGGTGCCAAGGCACTTTATATAAGGTAAAGAACCCAGCAATCAGGTAACCGTCTATGAGCAAGCACTTGGAAACAGTGGGAATGAAAAACTCCCTTTTAACAGGAAGAAACCTCTGGCAGAAACAGGCTCGGCGAGGGGCAGCAAAGATGTGCCTGCAGTTAGTAAAATTATGTGTTTCTGTATGTGTACATATGTGCAGTGCTGTGAAAAAGTATTCAACCCCCTTCCTGATTCTTTTCTTGCATATTTGTCGCACATACGGTGCTCAGATTATCAAACAAATTTTAATATGTTTTAAAATCAGATTCATTAAATTCATTTTTTAAATTTCATTCCTAAAATCTATCCAAACCTTACCCTGTGTGAAAAAGTAAATACTCCTAGACCTAACAAGTGGTTGTGCCACTTTTGGCAGCAAGAACTGCAATCAAGCTTTTGTGATAACTGGCAATGAGGCTTTCACATCACTGTGGAGAAATTTTGGCCCGCTCTTCTTTACAGAATTGTTTTTAATTCAGTCACATTGGAAAGTTTTTTGGCCTGTTCAAGGTCATGCAAAAGCAGCACAATCTGATTTAAGCCCAGACTTTGATTAGGATCATTTTTGGATCATTGTCCCGCTGCAAGTTGTCCAGGTCCTGAAGCAGCAAAGCAGCCCCAGACCGTCACACTACCACCTCCATATTTGACAATTGGGATGATGTTCGTTTTATGATATGGTGTGTTAGTTTTGTGCCAGATGTAAGGGGACTCAAACCTTTCAAAAAGTTCAACTTTTGTCTCATCAATCCACAGAATATTTTCTCCAAAGTCTCGGGGATCATCAAGCAGTTTCTAGCAAATGTGAGACGAGCCTTTGTGTACTTTTTGGTCAGCAGTGGTTTTCACCTTGAACTCTCCCCGTGCCCAGTCTCGTTCTTATTGTTGAATCATGAACTCTGACCTTAACTGAGGCAAGTGAGACCTACAGTTCTTTAGATGTTGTTCTGGATTCTTTTGTGACCTCCTGGATGAGTCGCCGATGAGCTCTTGGAGTAACTTTGACTGACTGGCGACTCCTCCACTCCTGGGAAGGTCTGATAGACGCGTCTGACTTTGATTCTCAGTTGTTCTTGAATTTCTTTCTTTTGTGGCATGATCTGTTGCTTTTTAAGATCTTTTAGCCTATTTCACTTTGTCATACAGGTTCTTTTTTTAAGTGACTTCCTGATTCAGCAGGATAGCAGTAATCAGGTCTGGGCGTGGCTACTGAAATAGAACTTAGCTCTCCGAAACAAGTAGTTAATCAGCTAACACAGGATTTAATAAGAGAGGGGGCCCAATTACTAATCCACATAAGGCCAGGTAGGTTTGAGTAGCTTTTTTTTATTAGCATTTGTCTAATATATATATTTTTTTTGATTATCTGAAATTACCTATAAAATAACTTTGTAAAACTGCTAATTCAGAGATGAGCTGAAAACTGAACATTTGGTAATAAATTGCAGTTGGATTAATTTGTGTGTTCTTACCAACAGCTATTCCCAGGTGGTATTTTTTCCAGTACAACTACTGCTGGGTGGCTCTTTGTACACAACTTGCGGTGGGTCGCCCCAGAGCACAAAGCAATTGTGGCCGTGTGTGTCAGTGGCTGAAATGCAGCATTGGGTTATACTGTCTGCTAAAAACAATTTTCCTAGAATTTGAGACGAAAAGCATCGGAATGTTTGGACAAATATCATCTTTTGTGGTTACATTTTGAAAGCAATTCATTGGTAGGCACACTATCCAAGTATTTCACAAAAACCTTGGCTCTGTCGTATGTTGAGTGTGCGTATTTGGTTACTAATCCTCACAAGACAGCTATTTTTATCCCCTGTAGAAATATGTTATGTATAAGTGGATTCCTATATATGGGATTACCACATTTCATATAATCCAAGTGAATTGAATTTAAAAAACCTTCCCAAACAACCTTGTCCACACCACCTTAAATGCCTTCCTTTCGAGAAACAGTTTAGCCAGACAAATGATTTTGGGTTTAGCCACAAACCCACAACTGTCAGACTCCTGGGAGGACCCACAGCGAACTGTGTACAAATCTTCATCTAACACTGGCAAGTTAGTCAGTTCAGATCTTAATTCCTCCACACAAAGAACGTCTTTCATAATCAGTGTTGCCCAAAACTATGGTAATGTGGGTGCATGCTAATGTATTACCATTTTTGCTTTTAGAAAGGTTTTAATAGCAAACAAAATCCACTTCCAAACTAAACTGTGTGTTCCTGTGTGTAAGTTACCCAGGTCCTCAGGTGAGCTCCCTGCAGGATCATCCCTGGTCATCTCCAGTGGGACCCAGAGGCTCTGTAGCAGCAGGGTGACCATAGACAGGCACAGACACAGTACCAGGCAACCACTAGAGGGCAGAATACACAGAGAAATACTCTGCAGCATACTGGGTTTGTTAATCAGTAGTTAACAAACCTTTTTGCTTCGATGTACCTCCACAAACCAGACAATTAGACTCAGGTATGCTATAACAGCACATGTGCTTATTGGAAACTGAATGTTACTGTTTAACTTATGATTCATGTTGAAGTGAGCATGCACTGTTGGCTTCCTGCTGGGATTAACACAATTTTACATTACTCTGTTCATGCAATAGTTACTTGCTTTAGATAAATAATTAAACTGAGCCTACTTGCCTCTTATTTTTGTTAGCAATTGTTTTTAGGTCAGCCCATTACTGATATAGTGTTCCATTGTGTGTTTTTCTTCCCAGGAATGTTTTAACTGCATTGGAATCATTTTCATGCAAAAAAAAATTAAACTGTTGCCTATCAGATGCTTTCCAGATTGTGTGACATGGTTGATCAAAGTCTGATTTAGACTTTTCTGCATTCATAATTCCATCAATTTTATAAAAGATCTCCAGCACCACAGTTTGAACTGCAGCCCCAAACCATGACTGAGCCTCCACCATGTTTTACAGATGGCTGTAGACACTGTTGTGCCTCTCTTTTGACTTCCTCCATACATATTTACAACAATTTGAACCAAAAATGGTGAGATATGTCAAGTAGGTCCTTAGAAATCACCTTATTGGTGCAAAATGTTACAAAAACAAGAAAAAAACAAACAAATACATTCCTGTGAAAACGGTCAGTTACACAGACTGGACTGAAAATAATTGGAAAAATGAAAAAGCAGCCATTGAAATACCAACAAAAAGCATGGAGAACTACTCCCGAGGGCCACTTAAAATGGCATGAAAGTCTGGCTGCTTAGAAGTAAAATATTAAAAAATGAGAATGGTTTGAGACTTTTGCACACAACTATATATAGGTATAATTTGTTATCAAATCATTTGTATGTTCTCAGATGGTTGGTGCTGTAGTTCTGCCTTTAACCTCTAAAAATGCAGAAAACCCCAAAGAGAACCTTTCTGGTTAGAAATCACTGGAACACAAAGTAAAGGTCTGGAAGGCCAGTCCAGTTTTATCAAGAGACAAGAGACAATAACATGTTATTGTTATGTCCTCTGATGTTTATTATTATTTATTGGCCACATATTGGACAGGACATTAAAAGGTCACTTTTTTATTCATTTCTACCATGCCCAACCAGCTAGATCTCCTTTAACTATATACATTTGACTTTATTAGTAACGTTGATGCAATAAAAAAAACATAGCCTGACTTTGCCTTTCACTGAATTCATTTGGAGAATGCGGAGAGCTAAATTGTTCCATGACTTCAAGTGAGGGGACCCTGGTGGTTCAAAACAAGTATTTGAAGATTTAATTGGGGCTAAGAGAGCCATTACTCTCTCTCTCACTTTCATCAGGCCAGTAAAGCTATTCACCCTAACCCAAAAACAGACAGCATAGCCGGGCTCAAGTGCACGCACAAACGCTTTCAGGGATCTCCTAGTGCCTGTAAAGCTCTGGATTCAAATTATTTTCCACTCAATTGCATTTCATCAAAATTGTCAGAGCACTCATCGCAACTTTGAGCTACACAGTTCAAAAGCCTCACAGGGAAAAAGCATGTTAAAACAAATTACTGTGTACCGACTGCCCCATTGCTGGTGATATCACATGCTGGGGAGATCCAGCTATGCACCAAAGCCAGCTAAGCAGTTAGCTGTCAACATGAGAATGACAATTTCAGGCAGCTAAAGTAAGAAAAGGAATAAGTTAGTTCTTTGTGTCCATTTTATTTTATACTTTCTATTTACTAGATATAATGTGACTTAGGCTTACCTACGAGGTCGCAGTGCAACACGCATGGCCCTCTTTTTACAGGGTGTAGGATGTCACTGTCAAGGTAATAACATTAGAAATACCAATAAATTAAACATGCACTACACTGCAAAATTGGTGCAGTTGCATTTCCTATTATCTCATTTGGGTTTAAGTGACAGCAAAGCCATTGTACTTTCCGTTCAAACTGCACATCAGTGGCCGCACTTTCCACCTAAATTCCATCAACAAATTTTACAGGCATGAACTGATGTCAAAGTAATGCTATTGCCAGCATGACTGGTCATGAAAGACCACTATTTTGTGTGGCCGGTGGTCTTTCTGCATTTCTGTTATGTTCATTAGACGGATAGAAATGCTGAACACAACAAATCTGCTGTCACCAGCCTGTTGTTGTGTGTCAGTGTGAGACATATGCAGAGATGTCTCAATAGTTTGGCTCACAAAACAAGCACACAGACAATCACGCACACACACACAGAAACACACCCTCACCTCCGTAGGTCTTCATCCCAACCCAATGGCAGCCATCAGGCCCGTTTGGAAAACACACAAATTTAAAAAAGGAAATAAAGCGAGGGCTGGGGAGTATCTTGCCTCCTTTTTTACTTCTTTCCGCTTTCTTTTCCCTCCGTCTTTGGCCCGGCCTTTTCTCTCTCCCAGGGCCTATGGGTAGGCATCCTGTGGTAGTCAAGGGAACCAGACTCCCCTTTAAAGAAGACAATACCCAGAGTGCTGCTTCAGCCTTTCAGAGATACAATGGAGCCCACGCTACTGGGTGTCACTTTCTTTCAGGCTCACATTAAGTGTTAGCAGTGAATTGACGCACAAGCCGGGGAGCTCATTTAGATAGCTCAGTGGGTGCAAACCTTTGGTGCTAAACGAAATAATACAGACACAAGACGGAAGGAACTTAATGACAGTGGAAATGATGTTGATGATGATGATGATAAATGCCTACACTACAGGAAGAAAGATGTACTTCTAATGAGACACTATGTAAGGGGTAGATGGAATATCGTGCCTTTTTTTTTTTTCTTTCTCTGGTGGTGTCACTTTGATTGTAAATGCTTGAATGGAAATGTGTGAGAAAAACAGCGCTAAGTTTTCTCAAATTGATCTGAAATATCCACATTCCCGTAGAAACACCTAGAAATTAAACACTCAGAGCTGAAATAAATGTAACAATTATTCATAGTCAATCAATTTAAGACATCTTGCCATCAAAAATCAGATGTTGCTGTACAATGAACAAAGTGCCTCTGCTGCTGAAAGCAGTTTGAGTAAAATAGCTGTTTACCTTGTACAGGAATCGAGACAATAAAAGCCAAACACAGGATAAAAGTCCAGAGTGGAAAAGTGAATAAAGATTCCTGGCATGACTGGTGGGTCTCCTCCTGTGGACGTGGGCCCGTTATCACGGTATATAAGGCCTACCGTAACAAACTTGGGTTTTATGACGGATGGGAGTTCTACGTTGGAGGGTTATATCAGTGCAGTAGTGAAATCTAGCTTCCTTTCAGCTGAGACAGCTGGAAAAGATAAGCGATCACTTTAAAGCAGTGATCCATGCCTTTATTACAACTCAAGTTGGATTACTGTTACTCTTTGTATGCTGGTGTTAGCCAGTCCTCCCTGTCTCGTCTGCAGCTGGTCCAAAATGCACATTGCTCCTGTTCTATCCTCACTGCACTGGCTGCCTCTCCATTTTAGAGTTCATTTTTAAATTATTTTATTTTTAAGACCTTAAAAGGCCTTACCCCACCCTGCCTCTCTGAGTTCCTGCACTTACTCCCCTTCCCAGTCACTCAGATCATCTGACCAACTGCTCCTGGATGTGCCGAGGACACAGCGGCGGCTCAGGGGGGACGGAGCATTTGCTGTGGCAGCTCCCAATTTGTGGAATTTGCTGCCATCACACGTTAAACAGGCCTCTTCAGACCCACCTCTTCCGCTTGACTTTTGACCCAGTTTGAGATGAATATTTGTTTATTTATGTTTTATTGTTTTGCTCATGTTTAACTGTGTATTTTAAATTTGTATCTATTGTATTGTCTCTTGTGCTGGTGTGTTTTGTCCCATGTTGAGCACTTTGGTCAGTGGTTGCTGTTTTTAAAGTGCTTTATAAATAAAGTTGGCTTGGCTGTTGAAAGATGATGCTCGGCTGTGCCTTTCTGATCCCTGTGGTAAATAGTTTGTTTTTAGAATGGCAACTTCTATTGTTCTGTTACATCAAGCTGGCAAAACAGAGGTGTTGTTTAAGCTGTGAAACTGCTGTGGACCATTCCTTTATTGGTTTGCTGGAAGTCTTAGCTCGTTTAAACGGAATCCATAATTTCCAGGTAATTTTCATAAAGATTAGTGTAACCATCATTTTGATACTATAAAAATGCTTTTTGGTCACTACAAATTTTTTACAACTTTCATATTTGTGTGCTAAGCATTTAATCTATCTTTGCACACAGACTGTAAGTAAAGAGAAGAAAGTAGACATCCACAAACAAGTAATTCTAGATGGCATTTGAATGCCTTTATTTACACCATATCTCATTAGTCTGTGTTTTCAAGGATAAAAAGATAGAAATACTTGAAGTGCTTTTTCTTTATCAGACAGCGTTCTTGCAGATCTTTGCGCTATAATATGATGTTTTTAAGATCACTGATACTTTCTACATTCTGCTCCTCAAGTTACTGGCACCTTTTTCTTCTAAGTTTTCTGCATGCTCTTCTTTCCTTTCTTTATATTTTTCCTCGTGTACTTTCTTTGCGTCATGCATATCTTTTATTTCTTTGCTGTACTTTGCCATACAAGTCGTGATCCTCCTGATTGAAGGCATGCAGTGTGCACCTCATGTCTTGATGTATTTTCACCTGTTGTTGCATCTCCTTGTACATTCCAGCTTTTCTGTGCTGTACAGTGTTACAGAGATTTTTTTAGTTCTCCATTTTCTTTCACCATTTCTTGGATCGTGCACTGCCTCTCTGAACATCTTTTATTCAAATCTTCCTTGTCTTTCTCCAGTTTATCACTTTTGTCTTTGACCGTTTCTTGTCTTTCACGTCACTGCGCCTTCAAACATCAAACCGATCTGAGCCTAATCGGAGGGATAACAGATAAGAGGCATTCCTATTGATTAAAAAGGCAAAAACGTATAACTTATGCATCATTTAAAGTGCTATAATCAGGGGTTACAGTGGGCCGGACTGAGTGCAGATGTCTGTAAGTTGTGCTCACCATGTAGACATTCCAGCAGATTTGCCACAGTTTATACCAAGTGTCAAGTACGGTGGTGGAGGGGTGATGATTTGGGCTTACTGAGTTCCTCTTTGTAGGACACTGCAACTTTGCTGAGTATGTCTATTGTTATACTGTTCTCATCCAAGCTGGTGCACATATTTGGCTGGCAGACTTTGCATGGTCTGCATCACTCTTTGTGCATCCTCTTGTAACTGGAAATCCTCAGCCTGGGTTACTTTAAAGGCCTGTTGCAGATGAGTCAATTTGTGGTTCATAGTTTGTGGAGCAGCACTCACCAGTCCTCTTGAGTCATCTGGCAACCATTACAATATGCACATCTGACAGAGTGCATGGAGATCACTTACACACTTGGCTGTCCTCACTGCTGAAAGAAAAGCAGTATTCATTGACTTCTCTCTCAGGGACATTCCTGACTTGAGCTCAAAGGCTAACTTTCCCAAGGCCTGCAAGACCAGTGGGAGGTCCCATGCTGCAGCGTGCCTCACTCTGTGGGGCATAACCTCATGACATCTCACAGAAACTGCTGACTGGCCTGCATCAGTATGGTCATGGTATAGAGATATAGCTGCCATGTGAACCTTCAATGTTAAAGTGGCTCGGCGGGGCCCTAAAAGGTAGTGAATGTACCACAGTATGTTCTGCAAAGGGTAAGATACCGGATCTCAGTTCCCATCCGTGCCCCATAAAGACAATACAGTCCAACAGCTTTGATCCACCATCCCTGCTGAAGGAGTCGCTGCCCTTTGCATAGCATCACAAACTGAAGGTCTAAAATCAGTCAGTGATAACCGATTCCCTTCAATGGCCATACCTACAGCTGGAGGAGGTCTGAGGCTGGATGCCACACCTTTATATCCAGCTAGGACAAGAGGTCCATTCTCGTCCAGGTCTCTGTTGAGTAGACGGAGGCACGTGGAAAACCAGATCCTTGACGGCCACCTGCAGCCATGATCTGACTGTCTCGCCTTGTGGCTCCCCCGCAGGTGAATTGAGGATAACTTCACTTCAACAACATCCAGACTTCTCTCAAAGGCCTCACTTACCTGGTCCTAGAATTTAAAATGGCTTATTAAATATGCTAAAAACAGCGCAGAACATATTCAGTGACATTAAAGTGGCTTTGGATAGCAAGGTAAAGTGTTGTGACAGTGCAGGTTTGAAATAAACTTTCATCTGAGAGGACAGATGATTCTTTTCTGGACACATGACGATTTTGTTTTTTAATGGGGTGGCATAGTGGTGACCAAGAACCAGAGGGGTGTGACTGTGATGGTTGGGGGGGATAGTGGGACATAAAAAGTGTAGAAAACTGGTGTTTTTCATGATTTTCAGGCTCATGTGCATCCCCGTGTTCTAATATGGATTTACTGCATAAAAGGTGATGCTGCACAAGAGCTTAAATATAAGTTTGTGTTGGATAATTGTTTTAAAAGTGGCAAAATAATTATTTCTACTATTTATTGTATTTAAGTAAAAATGCTGATCCTACTTGAGTATCTTAACAGTAAACAAGTTCTAGATTAAAAATAAAGTACATTAAAGTTACATTCCTGTTAATCCTATCCATGCTCTCATTCAGTAGTGTTAGATTAACAGTGCTTAAGTGACATTGTTGGTGAGGCATCCGTGGGGGGTCAGTTATGTTTCAGCTTGTGAAAGCCAATTTAAAATCCCTATAAAGGTGTTCCTATAGATGAGGATGCTCTGCCCGCCAGTGACATAGATGCTCTCTTCTGTTGAGTGCACTTCCACGCCAAGCAGCTCACTATCATTTACTGTCATTTCCATGTACTATTTAATGTGTCCTGTGATGACTTCTGCTCACAACCACATACAGCAAAACCTGCACAGTAACAGCTGAACTTAAGATCATTAGATATCACTGCTTTTTGCCTTTTTTCTTTACCACTGAAGTATAAAGACATGAAAGACATCAGCAGTGCTTTAGAGAAAGAAAGACAGAGACAGACACCATTTTACCCAGAGTCGTTCTGAAAGGCAGCAATGGCTCCACAATTTAATCATCAGTAATAACTGTCATGTGTTGGGCGGTTGCATTTTGATAGTTGCTTTGAGTCCTGGACAAAGGCAGGGCTTGTTGTCCTTGCAAGGGTACTTCCTGTCCTGTTCCAGTGCCATTGCATATTTGACACAGAAAGTCTGCAAGTAAACAAGCCAAAGCAGATAATGAGATCTACCTCGCAACCTCTGCATGTTCACAGCAACTTTCTTCAAGAAGTAAGCCGTAGATCAGTATTTTTGCATAACATAAGTAGCTGATATTGGCATGTCCATACACCCTAAACTTGACATGTCTGCGAATAATATTTTGTTGATTATTTTCTAGATTTATGTTTTTAAAACTATGACACTGACACAAAATTCATCTCTAATCTAGTGAATCAGAGTCCATACATAAGTGACTGTGAACACTTTATATTTAAGCACTCCATCTGAGCCCCTGACTGCAGCTTCAGTAGCTGCACGCTCACAAACGCTGTCGCCGGGATTGGAGGAAGTGCGCATGCTCGAGGGTACTTAATACGAACGCTGCCGCCCGTCTCAAGACATCTCAACCTCAGGTAGGTATAGCCAGTTTAATTTTGTGCTGTCATTTATTTAT
>VUQK01031348.1:0-14921 GCA_015106715.1 Bujurquina vittata
ACAGCAAGACTTCCTCTGTGTGTGTGTGTGTGTGTGTGTGTGCGCGTTTGTGTGTGTGTTTTAGGTGCAGACACGCAGTGCTGATGAGCCAATGACCACATTTGTTCTGTGCAATGAGTGTGGTAACCGTTGGAAGGTAAGACTTCTCCTGAACCCGGTCTCAACAACTATGGCACTCTGTTGAATCATTTGAAATATGTTTTTAATGCTTTTTAATGTTTTTCTATAAATTTCAGTTCTGCTGATTCGTCAGAGGTGACCCCACATTTCTTTCTGAGCATACTGAGAAGCTTTATTTTCTATAATGGGATGGGAATGGAGTTTTTAAACGACTGCAACTAGTGATTCAAACGGATGATGTTCTTAAAATTTTTATTTTATCTTTTTTTTTTCAGATTTCTAAGCATGTGCTAATAAACAGGGTTTGCTTTATGCAGATTTGACAACTAAGAGTGTATGACAGTTTGATGACTGAGTCATTAAAACAACCTAGTTGTAACTTAATAATAATCATGGTGCTGTCATGATGGAGAGAATCATAATCCATTTAATAAGCTGTGACATATTTCACCTGCTCACTTTGTACATATCGAATGCCAATAAAACTGCATAACTCAAGGTTGCTTTAGAAAATGTTAAGATGTTCCGTGGTCTTCTTCTTCTGATCTGGTGTGGCAATCCCACATCTCACCCAACATATCCACAAACTATCTCAGCTTCTCTAACTGTGTCATATGATGTTCCAAAGTCATTATTAAGCCATCCATCCATCCATCCATCCATCCATCCATCCATCCATCTTCTTCCACTTAACCAGTTCAGGGTTGTGGGAGGGGGCTGGAGCTGCACCAGTTGTTACAAGGCAGGGGAGCACAGTACACCTTGGACTCTTTATGATTCATGATGTATATATTAAATTATATTCACACATAGCACAAATGTATTCACTGTATTGTCACATAACATCTGGCAAGAAGGTGGCTGAACAAGTGCCCAGAAGTTGCGGTACGTGTGCAATTTGATTGTGGTGTGCTAATACCTCTGGTATTATTCCTTTGCACCTTTGTGCACAGGTAAATTCAACAAACCTACATGATAATGGTGAAAAGGATAAATGAAAGAGAATGGATCGATGGACAGTTTTCTATTGCACTTCTGAAAGCAAACAGTAGATGGCAACAATTCACCAAAACAAAGGCAGCACCAATTCCCAGAGTTGTTCTCTTCAGAGGTTACTGACCTCAGGTTAGATGCTTGCAGGCCAGTGCCAGGCCAACAGGCCGACAAAGCTAGAAGGAAGGTGCTGCTGAATCCTGAAACCAGCCCACGATAAATGTGTCTGTGCTTCAATCGGTGTGCAGATGATGTCCCATCACTCCCCTGTATGTGAAGATATTTGTTGTTATTGCTGGAAATGCAGCCTGTATTTCAGCAGGAAAGAAAGAAGGAAACAGCTTCCCAGCTGAGTATCGACCATCTGCTTTCCTGTGAGTGTAAACCCAATTCATTTACTTCTTCTGCATCAGTTGCACCATTTAAGTTCCTCTCATGCGCAGGCAGAGATGGAAAAGTGTAACCACTCACCCTTTTATTCTGCATCAGTGCACCTGTGTTGACATTGGTTTGTGAGCCTAAAATCTACACCTAGGCAGGAAATGTTACTTGGACACGATCCTAAAACGAACTGGTTCACATAAACAGAGCTGGTCAAAACAAAACAAAATGAGGCAATCTAAAATAAAAAGACTTCATCATGAGGCATCATTATGTCTGGAAATACTCATTCAAACAAGTAAAATTATTAATCTGTGCAAAGCTCCAATTTTTCTCTATCATAATTTGTTAATGGATTATGCAGCCTCATTCCCATCTTTTCATTTAATGACAGCTGCTCAGCTCTGTGACCTCCGTGTCTCTGACAGCTGGTGACTTCTACGAAAAACAACAAAACAAGCAAAAAAAAGTCTCCAAACTATGTTTCAAACAAGTAATGCTTTGCAAGGAAGCGCTAATTCTTTTGATGCAAATATAAAAGCAAAAAACAGTCTTTTGATGAAAGTGAGTGTTTTTTATCATTAGCAGCTCTCGACTATTCTGAAGCCTTATTAGCTTCCCCAACAGTAACAATACACAGCAAAAGTTTCCTGACAGTATTTGGCTTTGCAGCTTCCACTACACCTGATACAGAACATAAAATCCTGCAGTATTGTGAAGTATATTATAAGTTCCTTCAGGTCTTTTGCATGCTAAATTCTGTTACAGGTTTCATTTAAATTCATATCCATCCCAATCATCATGTGTAATCTATCAGCCCACCCATCTTTTTTCGACCGCTCATCAGTGTCCGGGACACGAGGCTCTGCAGCAGCTCTGAGTCCCACCCAAATGACCTAGCTCCTCACTCCATCTCTGAGGGTGAACCCAGAAGGAAACTCATTTCTGCCGCTTGTATCTGTGATCTTCTTCTTTCGGTCACTGCCCACAGCTCGATACCGTAGTTGAGGGTAGGAAGTAGATCGACTAGTAAATCGACAGCTTCACCTTTACGCTTGGCTCTCTCTTCACCCCAACAGACCAGTACAGCGTTCACGTCAGTGCAGTCTTTCAATCTCCTGTTCTGCCCCCCTCCCCCCTCCGAGCTTGTGAACAAGACCCGGAGATACTTGAACTCCTCCACTCGAGGCAGCAGCTCTTCTCAGAGTGGGTACTCCACCCTTTTATCCCTGGGAACAATGGTCTTGCTTCTGTAAACACTCGATACCCAAAACCCCATAATGACAAACTGAATTTTTATGCAAATTCATTGCACAAATTGAAATCTATCATTTACAAAACTAAATGAGAGATTTTGTCTGCTGTGATGTTTCAGACTGCTCAGAAACCTCCTGAGACCAGCATAGAGCTTCACTGTGACATTTGTAGACCTGTGTACATAAACTCCCACAAATCACACTGAATGGCAGGCAGAAATCAATTAATGAAGCTCAAACAAGTCTCTGCGGACCGCCACTGAAAAACTGTGGAGGGGCACAGAGCAAAGGTGGTGGCACGGCAACCTCGACTGAACATGCCTGGAATGATCAAGAAGGTCGAAGAAAGCTCCCTGAATCAGTTTGGTTAGCGCTTTAGAAAAGCTTTGCAGAGATGGGGGAACCTCCTGAAAGGACAGGCGTCTCAGGATCAGTCAGTTCTTTATGGTAGAGAAGCTATGTGGGAGGCACTGTAAAGATAAGATATTGAGACAGTCCACTTGGAGTTTGTCACAGAACATTTAGCTCTGAGACCATGACGATGCAGATTCTCTGGTCTAATGAGACATAAAATTGAGCTCTTTGGGGCAGAACAACAAGCAGCGCTCATCACCTGGCCTTACCTGCTGACTGATCTGACTTAAGGAAAGGATGAAAATACAGAGAATTTCATGAAAATCTGGGAGACATTTGTCCATTAATTGTTCTGTTTAAGCCCATCCTCAGATCAGGGATCACTTTGAAAAGTTTATGGAGTGACTGAGCAGCTGTTAATGGTCTTGCTGTGGTCATTTCCCGCTGACATGGTTTGCGATGAGGTTTTGGTTGCCTTCATTATGTTGCAGAGGATTTGCACATGACTTGTTTGCACCTTTCCCTCTGATGTGACCCATAATGCACGTCTTTACACGTGTGGCATAACATGCATGTCAAGTAAATTAAAGACCCGCTGTGATGTATGTACAGCATTAATGTTAAAGTTGCTCCTGGGAGCATTTCTAGTAATCAACCCCTGTCTGTCACATGCAGGCACCATCCAATCAGATAACTCCATGTGGATCGCAACGGCCAGACCTCAGGGGTCAAAGTGACTGTCAGTCAGGATGAGTTTATTTCACCCTACGGCAGAACATTTTGGCATAATTGCATCTTTGTCAGAGGAAAGCAGGCATCACAGGAATGTCTGGGACCTTTTTTTTTAATAGCAGGTTAAACTCTGCATAATTCAGTCTGCTTTGTCTTGTAAAGCTCAAAATTAAATGCTTGTGAGAGTCACTGATCCTGTTAATATATTCACACCTCCTGTTGTCATGTTGCATACATGGTTCATACTGACTCTGGCCTATTTTTGAAAACTTATTTCCCCGCTGACTTGGTCTGAAATTTTTCTCTGAAGTGTTATGATGAATTTGTAACCCTGTCTTTCGTTGTTGCTGCACGCAGCCTCTCTATAAATGGAAAAAGATGAGACTCGGTAGGCATGCAGTGCCCCCACATGACATAATCATTCAGGCGATTAAAGAGTGTACTGAACATTACACCCTAGAGGTATGAATGTGTGTTGAACAATGATTTTACAGTACAGCCATTATGACGTGACGTTATTGTCAGTTATGTTCAGCGTGTTTAGGTGACATTTACATTGTCACTGGATGCAGATGCGTCTCAACCGACAGATAGTGTTATCCAGAATGATTATGCCGCTGGTGTGGCTTAAAAAAAGCAGAAAATTGTGGCGCAAACATTATATAACACCAGAATAACAGCTCCTTGCTTACAGCTCACTATGGTTGGCTTCATGTGTACCTGCAGCTCATGCAGTAAATAATGAGGTTTAACTTTTATTGATGTGAACAAACTATCCACTCTTTTTAACCATTTAACTAACTTGGGGTTTAGGGGTTGGGAGCCTTTTTACAGGTTTGAAGTTATTTTACATAGTTTTATTGATCAGAACAGATGTAGGCAGTGTCTTAAAGTTAAAAGGTGTCCTCCAGTACTTTGAAGCTGGACTGGTTCAGGGTCATTCAAGGACAGGGGTCAGAGAGGCCAGAAACCAGAAGGTGATTAGATGATAATGTGCACAACCCACATCTGGAACACTCCTGAAATCAGACAAAGGGAGAGGGGGAAACCAAGGTATCTGGAGGAAACCCACAGGCTAAGAATTAGGGACACCAAAAAACCATCTTTTGGAAGCTATTTTCACCTGTAAAACTCCCAAAAATAATGCAAGAAGGGAGGTTAGGCTACTTTATAATAGAGCCCTCATCCTTTGTCCCTTTGTCTGAAAAATCCTTGAGCTGTTCATTATATAAAAATATTTCATTTTTAAAAAGCCCAGTTATTCTCTTATTTTACTGTACCTATGTTTAAAGTATTGCTAGGGAATGAACTGAAAATGAATTCCCATGTTAAGAATTTACAAAAGTGACAATCTGTATCATGAAGTCCTTCTGCTGCATACTATTGAAAAGAGTCAGCAACTCAATTTTTGTCTGGAATATATATATTATATATATATATATCTCAAATTATATGTTCAGGAAAGGAATGGCCTTGAGTTTGACTAATAATTTTTCTTCCTGCCTCTAATGTATCTTGAAAGGGGTTTTATACCAACCTGCTGCCAGGAAACATTATCTCCCCATGAAACTTTTCAATTTGGAACATCTGCAGTTTCTAAAGCATCCAAACTATCTTCACACTTTGAAACTGTGCCATTACTGCACTCCAGCACCCTGCTGCTCTCTCACAACCTCTGTTACTGTCTCATCTGTCGAGAAGCCTGTGATGCTCTAAAATTACACTTCCAAACTTACCTTGATTGTTCCGTGTTGGCTGCATCAGGTAATTTGCATTTTGATTTTGGACCAGACAAACAGTATGGCCAATACAAACTGTCACTTTTAAAATTAAAAGTGTTCACCTTTGTGGCTGTTGTGGCTGAGAAAAGACTCTTTGAACTGCACAGAAACAAAGTGCTGAGGACAAGAGGTACCGAATGATCTAAACCTCTGGACTCTGACTGCTTCCACTTCCAGCTCTCAAGTGCCATTTCACTGCCTTTACTCATGAGCTGTTGGATGAAATGTATTTGAAGTTGAGAGCTGTCAGGCTCTGGGTGGGACATTCATGTCTTGGATATACACCTGCCTCTTTGATGTAGAATTCATTTAATTAGGAAACGCAAACTTCAAGTCAACCAACTGCCTTCTGATGGGTAAATAATCCTTTGGCTCATATAGTTCAGCAGGAAATGTTCAGTGGGCGTTTGGCAGGAGCTATGGTTGCTCCTAAATCTGTTGAGACCTGACCCAACTCTTCTTATTCAAGTGATTTAATGTGCTATGGCACCAGTAGTCTTGCATGTTAAAGTCCAGTGTGGCGGCTCTCCTACAACATCACCTGCCTCCTTCCTTTGCTATCACCATAATAACTACTACTGCTTTCACTTGCTGAAACAGCTGCTTGCACAAACAACTTATGAGTCCGTCTTCCGCTCTCACTTGATTACATACAACTCAGCAGATGTTTGAAGAAAGTCGTGCTTGTCAAAAAAAGGAGCCGGGGGAATGGCATTCAAATAGTACCAGATATAATATGCATGGTTGCTTACGTCTGTGTGAAATGACCCGAACCAGAAAGAGGCACAGTGGTGTGCTGGAGAGCATTGGAGGACAATCTGCAGGATTCTGTTTGGAACTCACAAAGCTATTTCATAGCTGCTCCTAAAAGGCGTATTTCTATAAACTACTGCAAAACAATCTTGTGGTCATGTAGTACCTGCTGCATAAACTTTATATGAGTTGTTTAAATTGAGATATCTTTGCAGATTACAAGTCACAGTTGATTCCCTGCAGCTGTTAAGGTGGGCTGTGGGGACAAACAAATTTATCCTTATGCAAACTGCAGACTTCAGAGTTTATGCAGAGATGTCTGATCAGTGAAGACTTAAAACACAAACACAATAAAGACACAGTAGGAAAATTTGCAGTAAACTTTGCTATCTAACTCAGCAGTGCTAAATAATAGATCAACAGAGATCCGCCTGTAAAGGTGAAGTTAGTAAAAATATAAACAAGCCCTGCATGAATATTCACATACTCCTCTTGAATGACAGCCAAAATGTCTCCTCCATTTCACAAAGTCCTCACAAACACAATTATCAAGTGTAATGAGGCTGAAGCCATTCTCATGGAAATTTAGCTCTCCTTGCCTCTTCTGCTGTGACCTATTCAATGAGCCTTGTGGGGTCTGGAGAAGATGGAAAAACGGAGACACACTTTTCACCAAAACAGGAGGAAGGAGCCCACAAAAACACCTGCTTTTATTCAAAATATGGAAAATGTAGGTATTTGTGGTTAGTATAAAAGCTCTGGACATCGATCAGTCCTACTGTTCTTCTTCCACCCTCACAAGTAAAATTCCCTTGTCTTTGCCTTTCACAACAACATGAACATCACCTTCTTCCTAATGACACAAGGAGAATTACTGTTTCCTCTCAGTGAAATAGTGTTGATACGATCTTGTTTACAGCTCCATGTCTACAATCAGATAACACATCTCAGCTGTATTGAGCCAACAAAACTGTGATCCATTTGGAGGTCGATGAGAGCCCGCTGCTAATAGGAAAACACGGTTCCTCACTGTCTTCTAACGGCCGTGCGGATGGAGCTGCGGCATTTGTCATCTGTTTTCTTGGCTGACTAATCTTGCTGCAGTGTTTCTGGGTAACTCTGTTCAGCACGTTGTCTCTGAATCAGGAGCTAACGAGGGCTTTGGCTTGCAGATGGCCTTCCCCTATTGAGCTCCCCTGAAGGAAAACAGAAAGGTTGCAATTAGCTGTCCAATTGCCTGCTTTGAAATCTTCCTTCATTCACTGTGTGGTTATGTTACAGGTTTTTTTCCTGGATATAATTAAAAATGTAAAATGTTTGAAAAGCCCTTACAGCCTTCTCCACATTGTATGTTCATTTATTCATTTCTTCTATTTGCAGCTAATACAGAATTTATATGTTGGTATATTTTCCAGCCAGTTATTTTGCCCGTGTTGTGCTGCTGCTGACATTGAGGAGATGAAATTTTCATTTCAGTCACTATTTAATATTGTAAAAACTCCACAACCCATCATCAGAGTTTACTATTATCATCATTGTGTCAGGGTCTGTCAGTTCTAGACTTACAGAAACTCAATCACGCATTCCCCTCATCTCCCGACTATATGTCAGTCAGTGCAGTCCTGGGAAGTGCTTCCTACATTGGGTCCCATCCTATTCTAAGCCTCTGGTCATAATCCTACAGACGGTCTGATTGATCCACAGAGGACTCCTAACCCATTCTTCACAGTTAAAATAATCTTTTAAAAACAAACCCTGAGTTCCTGAGGGGGCCAGTGATGCAATGATGCCAAGCACTTTAAATGAACAGAATATGATACCAAACCTGTAGCTGTCAGCACTACATCTTTCATTGCACATGCATTAGCCATGGTGTGTTTTGCATAGACAAGGTTAAGGTGGAATGGTGCCATTGCCTTCAGCCAGCAACAAAAGTCAGCGGCAATCAGGAGCTACTAACACAAATGCAACCGTGCAGCGAGTACCATAAACAGAGAGGAACTGAAGGCCTCTGCGTGGACAGTAGAGGTCTGAATAGCAACAGGTTGTTGAGTTGATGTAATGCTATCCGCCCCTGTTCAGAAAACCAAACACATCAGCTGTCTTAGATGTACGGTATTTATAATATTTACATGTCTGCTTTTTCTCTCACTGTTGATGATTATCTATCTGTCTGAGTTTATCCACTGAGTTCATGCACTGTTTTATGTGAAAAATAATGTTTATTTCCAGTTTATATTTTACCATTGACGTTCCTCGTCTTTAAGTGCCCTCCCGACTCCTTCTGCTCAGCTGCTCGATTTAGTTTTGGGCAGTGACTCAGTTTCATCTCTCTTCTCCTCTTTTTTTAAACACTTGAAAATATTGTTTAACATGGACAAACATCGATGAACTGCAGTAACCTCCTGCCCTCTCTCGCGCTGACAGATTATGTGTTATACGTATACTTCTTGAAGGCTTCTTCAGTTCTCAAAAGGGGACAGACCCAGGTATGTAAACCCCAGTGGGGGTAGTCCCCCGAAGGTGGTTGTGACCCACTATTGTTCATGTGCATAATCACAAGGTGTGAAAGGAGGCGTGGGTCATTACAATCAGGTTTCTGGTGAGGACTCTATTGCAAAGAGCTGCATCCCCGACAAGCTGTACTCATCAGCACAGACTAACTCAGATTAATTGTAATGTCTTGGCAATCTGTCTGCGTTTATAAATTAGGTAGGGATTATTTGTGAACCTCCACCAGTCTCTCTCAGAGTGACTGATGTCAAGTTAACTGGGATTGTTTGGAGACAGGTTGCAGATAAGCTGTGCAATCGCAACTGTTTGCAGTTGGTTGTGTGAATGGGAAAAAAGGAATTGCAATCACTGGGCAACAACTTTCCTAGTCTCAAGGAGGTTACCATCCTATTTTTACTCGAGTTTGACTGAAACATAAGTCCAATGTTTAGCTTCATGATTACCATAACGCCATGAGCGTCATCCAATGGACTGTTTGACCCGTAAACACCCCGAGAGGAGCAGTACTTTATGTTTACAACTGAAGACATGGATTTCTAACAACTTTTAATAATTAGAATCACAGATATTTATGTTTTGGTGAGATTGCCCATTAGAAACGTGCAAACCTCTGACCCCATGCTAATGACTTTATTTCTCCAGAGCTGTTCTTAATAACGACTTTAAAGCACTTTTATGAGTGATTTGTTAACTTTTCAAAAAGACAACAACATTAGCTCTAACTTGTAAACACTTATAAAGGGTCATTTTAATTAAAGCCAGTTCCACCCCAGCTCTAAGCCACCCACAGCATAATTTTCAAAAATGCTTAAAATAAATAAGCTTGCAGGAGGCATATGCAATCAAAAGGGAACTTTGACATAGGAAACCATATATTAATAATGTTTATATATACATGGTGTGTATGGTTATATGCATACATACATTCTGGAGAACATACAGTTCTAAACATCTAGACGCTAACCTAATTTCTCTGTCTCTTGGGATCGTCCTGCCATCTGCGGCATTACTGAGCCATATGAGAGTGTGAAGGGAAAGAATGCAGTCTGCTGGTGCTTCTACAGCTGTCAAAAGCACGAGTCTCAACCACTGTGCCAAAAACTGAAAAGCTCTGCGGTAGCTAAAAACACCACAAGTGCCGATGAATGATGAGTCTTAATAAGCATATGAGTGCAGTTTCACAGACTTGGCGGTCTCAGGGGGTTTTCAGCCAGTACCGATTTTTTATAAATTTGGAGCAAAAACTAAATATCACCAGCACTAATGTGCATCACCACAGTGCTGTAACATTACTTAGTAAACAGCTTAAAAAGACGCACATAAGTGTGCAGAACCTCTATAACGGTGACCCTCTAACAGCTCCAGCTGCCAGTGGAAAAACTGTCAGGTTACATTTGCAATGCTGCTCCTGTAAAACCACCAACAGGTCCTGTTGATTTACAGACAGGAACTAAGCACTGGAAAGCTATTTGCTGAAACTACACCTTATTCATTTCTACTAAAAACATTGCTGACAGATTTCACAGAGTCCAGGTAATTACATAAAATTGCAGGAAATGTGCAAAATAGGCCTCAAGCTATTGGTTTTTGTAATCTAATTCGCAGGAGAGAACAGAAATAAATTGGCATTATATTCTGCATCTCACCTCTCACCACTTACAGGATAAAGTAACCTTTCATTTATTGGCCAGCTACAATTAATGTCTAACAACATGTATCCACTCAAACAGCTTCTCTTACTACTAAACAGAAATTATCCTTGTTTACTATTTTGACTTATTTCTTTTCATCCTTCTCTCAGTTGGGTTTCATCTGAACTGCAGTTTCCATTTCCTCACACTCATCATTTCGTGCCCACAACTGATATAAACTTCTCGGCCTGCGTCATCGCCCTCCAACTTTCGCAGTGAGGTAAGCGGGCCTTCCAGAGGACTGCAAAAGGCAGAACTGTGGAAGAACGCTCGCTTTTGTTCGCTTTCAGGGAGAATTCATATGGAGATAGTGCCACTGTTTCCTTGACAACCGCATTTTTCTATCTTCGTTTTTGGTTTTTGTTTAGGCCACGCTGATCACTGAAGTCCTCTAAATCAGACTTTGCATTCTCTCGTTCCCACCCAAAATGCCCATATTAACATATATGCAGTAAATGCATATTTTACTGTTGGACTTCTTTAATCATTTGCTCTGAAATTCGGCTCTCTGGGCTGTTTTTCTAAGATCTCTTCACAGCATCTGGTTTGGTATTTTTCTCTCTCTCTCAGCCTTTTGTCATCCCGAACCAATTTGGTCCATTTTTCTGTTTCTGTCACCCTTGAATTGTCCGTGGTGGCCCTGAGAGCTCAGTGAACTGCAACTGAAGAAAAACAAATGAAAGAAAGAAACCCCAGGAGCTACGAGTTCCACTGATGACAATGTGTGTGCTTCTAGGGGACGCAGTAAAGTGAAAAACTCAGCTGGGACATCATTGTTGTTTATTGCTTTTGTAACCCTGGAAGTCATTTTGTGATTGTTTTGTTTTGACATCACACTGATATCACATGATTCCTACATTACTGCAGATATATGTTAAAGGCTTAAACTCTTATATTGTAGTGTAATGTTTTATTTCGTGTTTAATTAAATCCAGTTCCTGTAAACTTGCAGCACTATAAGTATATTCACTTTTTACATCATCAACACTTTAAAATTCATTATTATGTACATATTTGCAGCATGATTGTGACTTGGTTTTGCATGACAAAAGCTAAACTAGACCTTGACCTCAGCTTCCACAGATGGATGTGCTCTGTGAGACTTGGGAATGGTATCAGGGGATATAACAGTCAAGTGCCTTTTCAACCTTTTAGCAGGTTTCCTTTTAGCAGAGAAAGCCGCTGATCCCCCGCCGCAGAAACAGCCACCGTGTGTATAATAAAATTCTTTGTCTCATCTCGTTGTTACATAAGCCCCCCTCACCCCCACCCTCCTTGCTTTCTCGTGCGAGTTAGACTTTTTTTTTTTTAACTAATCACAATGTTTGTATATTTTTGCAAGTCTTTCTCTGCATCTCATGCCCCTGAGCGTGTTTGAGGAATACCTTGTGCTTTTCTTCCATCTCATTTCACACCTATCTGACTCCCATTTCCATATTGGACCTTCACTACAAATTAGTGCAGATATCCAGTGACCCTAAAGGAGATTGTCCAGTGAGAGTACCGACAGCAGCTATGTCAGTGAGATGAAAGAAAGTAAATGTGTGTGTATGTGCGTGCAACAAAAAATGGTGTAAAAAGCTTCAGGCAAAGAAGGAAAGAGGCACTACAGATTTATTGCAAAAAAAAACTGCAGGCTAATTGGAATGTGTGTTACAGACCTGCTCCATTATATCAAAACTTGCCAATTAACAAAAGAGCAGACTAATTAAACAAGCAGTTAATATTCCTTTAGCACCAATTTTCAAACCATATTCTAAGCCTATGTTGACAGCTCTGAATCAATGTATGTGCAGCAGTGTCTTAATGAGCTGGTAAAGGGCCTAAGGCAGACAGAGCTATAAAACATATCTTTTTATTCAGATTTTAGAAGACTCAAAGAAAAACACAGAAAGGCACGAAACTGCAATTCCAAATTTCTTCAAAAACAGCCCAAAAAAGGGAGGACACAAAGGGAAACGTAACAGCAGATTCCACAACAGAGACAAAGGGACACTTTTGAAAGAAGTGAACATGATTTTTTTTTGAAGTATAGAGTTTGAGTAATAAAGTATTAGGTGATTAGACTCTGAGGAAGCTACATGGCAGAACAGAGTCTAACAATGGTGGGAAGTAGGACAGACCAGTTGTGCCAAGAAGTGTGTTCAAATATCCAACCAGAATTATGCTGCAGGATTGTCAGTGGCTACCAAAAGCATCTGATCGAGGGACAATTTGCAAAGGGACATTTGACTAAATATTAGTGGGGTGTGTGTGTACTTTTAACCTGTGTGGATTAGGGAAGATTGACAATAAATTTAAAAATTGTGTTCCCAGTACTTATTTTTTAAAGTCATTAAAGATGATGTATGCTGTACAATTACTCCACCTTGGAATTAGAACAGTTTTAAGAACAGCCCCCAAATTACCATGGCATCCATCCCAATGATGAGTGCCTATGCAACAGTATGTGTGCACAACAGATGCTGACGGCCAGTCAGGAGGAGCCGACGCAGCTGGGGCAAACCCGGATAGCAAGCAACACTTTTAAACCAATGTTGTACTGTCAATCACAATGTCATCTAATCAATGCTGAACACTAATATTGATTATTAACCACTTCTTAAAAAGCTGAATAATATTGAAACAATGATGAAATTGCAACTAAAGATCAAAAAGGTTTCAATGATGTTTCAACAGACTTGAATTTAAATGAATCAGTGTTGAATTCTAATATTGATTCTTGATCATTTTTGCACCCTCGGTTAATACGGAAGCAGCATTAACATCACAACTAAAGTTCAACAGGATTTTAGTGGTTTTTCAGCTGATATTAGCACAGTGCATTACTAATAATACCTCAAAACACTGTACTTCTTTATCAACAGCTAGGACCTATGATGTTATGATATTGATTAAAACATATTAACCTTCTAATTAACCATTAGGCTGGACGTAGCATGTAAAGGTCAACGGACAGCTTCCACAGCACAAACACAAGTTTATTTAATTTATTTAATCAAGTTGAGTTAAAAATCATGTTTGGTGAATTCACTCCTGCATGATGTCCTGCCTCCGCCTGGTCTGGACGGTAGCTGTGAACTGCCTGGGTAAACTGCCCATGTGTTGAATCACACCATCTACGGAAGAAAATGAAACAGTAAAAACCAAATAAGAACATGAGAAAAGATGACAGGAGCGTGCTTTATTCAGATCTGGGTTTAATATTTGCCTCTCTTCTCTCTTTCTCTAACTCATAGCTAATGTAATCATACTATTGTCTCTGAGTTATGTTAGCAAGCTAACTTCAGTTAATCACATTTTAGAAGTGTTTAATAATGACCTCAGTGACAGTCATAAATCTTCAGCATGAATCACTGCGTATACTGTTTGACAATACACGTGAAATATGATTAGTTAAAAAATAGTGTAGTAATATTGTCTGCTGCAGGATCATCTCCTGCTCAACTATAAAGCAGTGACTTCTCAACCTCATCATTCTCAGCTGATCAACTTTCAATAGAATATCAATCAATTATGACCAGGACAGCTGTGAACTGGTGTTATTCAAATGATATAATTTCTTCTTAAATAGAAACAATGAATAGAAGCTCGAGCTTCGGTCTCGCTGCTAAATACAGACATCTACAGAGCTCGTGTTAATGGCTGGCACAATGTGTTACAAACACTTTAAATTAGCACACGCTGCTTCTGTTTTGTCAAGTCTTTTGTGCTGGTTGTCTCTTCCCAATGGAAATCAGAAAAGCTGATCAAGTCCTAGAGCCAGATTAATCGCTGTTGCGTAACTAGTTGACGGCAGAAACTGCTGAACCTTATTACCCATTATTACTAAACATGGCTGTGAATGAAAAAAAGAAGAAGAAGAAAACCACATGCTAACAGTAGAAAATGGCATCTTTTGGATTTTCATTTAGTCCAGATAGTCACAGTCATCAGTCACAGCTATCATGTCAGGGGTGGCCTTCTCTAAAATGTTCACAGTTTACATAAGAAAATATTTATTATCTCAACAATATTAAGAAAGTGGTGAGGGACACTAATGGATTTGGCAAGCGTTAGTAGCTTTGTAACCAGAAACCCTAATGCCCAGTCAACCAACCCTAAACTCTGTATTTATAAGACATTAGGTTGGGATTTAATAATGGAAGGAACTACATTTAAAGGTGTGTACTCTGTCTTTACTGAGGTCTATTATTTATTGAGTCGTGATGAAAAAGACCACAGACATAAATCGGAGGAGAAGCCTGAACTTCTCCAAAGACGCTGTAGCACAAATAATATTGTTCAATATCCTCAAAACAATTACCAGTTTGTGCTGACAGCTCAGTAGTTTACGGGCTCATAAA
>VUQK01031349.1:6295-21827 GCA_015106715.1 Bujurquina vittata
TAAAAAGCTGTCCTCGCAACGTTTATTTCTTGACTTTTAAGTAACGTTTCGTCAAAGCTGCTGGCATGTGACCTGTATGTGTGCAACTACACACACACACACACACACACACACACACAGGTAACATGGGGGGAAAATGGCAAAAATAAGACATGTCTGTCAGTTGCAACTTGCCATTTTCCAACATGGAGGATTACTGTTGTGAAAAGGTATATTTTAACCTGAAGCACGGTCTTTTTTAATCCCTAACCAAGTAGTACCGAAATCTAACCTGGAAGTGAAACTGAAGTAAAAATGCCAGAAATTACATAAGTACTCCACCACCAACCTTCCAGCTACCAAATGCATACTTTTTGCCATTTAAAAGAAAATTGTTATCGCTTGGCATCCAGTATTTCTGCAGCCAGTACATCAAGACAGCATTACCAAAGAACACCTCTGAATGTACAATAAGAAAGTGCTGGACCGGTGACGCTCATCAGAATGACTCTTTAAGATGATGGCACGGCTGCACAACGATGTACGACGCAAACTCCCTCACCTCCACCTGCTCTGCTGAGGGCAAATCAATAAAACTTCAGGTGGGTGTCTGGCTTTGCCACTAACCTTCCTCTCTGACCTCAGGGGATGGAGCGCAGAGGGTCAAGAGAGAAGATTTCACTGAGCCATAACGTTTCAAATTACATGGCACTTGATTTAAGCCTGTTAAATCCATCAGTGGGATCAGGAGAGACCACACACATTGTCCTCACACAGGTTTGCCTGTGAAGGACGTTCCCTCAGCAGCTCCAGGGCATCAACGTAAAACCTCCTTTAACTCTGCATTTGCCTTTGGTTTCTGCTGGTTTGATAAAGTTTCAACTGAACTGCCAATAAACGGCTAAATAAACACACCTGCTCAGACCTGCTTCCTGCTGAAAACATCTCACTGACCTTGACTCAACTTCCATAAAGCAATTGTGCAGCAGGTTGCTCATTCATACTTCTCACAGTAGTTCATGAAATGCCACATTAAATGTGCTGATAAATAATTTATTTTGAACTTTTGCACTTCAGTGGTGTTTTCATCTGGTAAGACAAAAACGACTTGTTTGGAGATCATGTGATTGTGGCTCCTTATCAGGGACTTCTGTAAGGGTTTTTTTGTTGTTGTTTCTCAGCTGGGAACTGACACTCAGGTGTTATCCTTATGCCTCGGAAATGTCACTAAGTGGGCACATCTTGATGTTAAAACCACAGATTATGTGTAACACATGGGCATTAATCACTGGTTTCTCGACTGCTCTTCTGAGCCTCAACAGCAGCATTTTGGCTGCTGCCATGTTGTTTTTTACAACAAGAAATGACTTCATTTAGATGAGAGGTTGCTAAGTTATCAGCTGACTCTTGCAAGGTTGCTTAGAAAGCTAACTGTAAGGGAATATATACAGACGCTGACACCTGGTAATTAGAGCAAATTTATAAAGAAAATACCAGAAGTTTATGCCACAAAGGGAACCAAATGTAGGAGTTACAAAGAAAAAAATCACCTCTGTATAGTTATTATGGACAGCCCGTCTAAAGAAGCCAAAACTGTTTTTGTAGCAGGCTGTTCATTTGTTCCTGTAGAGTTGGACATTTTAACATGAGAGTCTTTCAGTCTAGTGGATATTAGAGGAACTGCACTTCAATGTTGGCTTTTTTTCAGATCTGGAGGTTGATTAAAATGCACTGCTTAAAAAAAATGAAAGGAAAACTTTTTAAACAGAGTATAGCACCAAGTCAATTAAACTTCTGGGATACTGATCTGGTCAGTTCAGTAGCAGAGAGGGTTGTTAATCAGTTTCAGCTACATGGGTGTTCATGAAATTAACAACAGGTGCAGTAGAGGGGCAACAATGAGGCTTCTTAATGATGGCCTGAGGGCCCGATGTCCTCTAGGCAGGCAAGTGTTCACCGCCCAGCACGGTGAAGCCAGACTAGCATTTGCCACAGAATAAAAACAGAACGTTTATTTTGGTGGGAAGGCATACATGGAGGGATGCACAGGCGTCTACAGGCTACTCAATGGCAAACTGACTGCCAGTAGGTATTGGGATTATCCTTGGACCCATTGTCAGACCCTATGCTGGTGCATTGGGTCTTGGGTCCTCCAGGCAGTTTCTGGAGGATGAAGGAATTGAGGTGGCACCGAAATCTGTGTCTTGTTTGCTCGTTTGCTCACTGACTTGACACGAGAGGTTGAAAAGCAAGAACTTTAAGTCATTCTGTGTTTTGATCAGCTTCAGTTGGAGATCTGAAGAAAAGGCAAACTCAAAGAAGAAAAGCAGACATAAGGAATTTTTGTTGTATATGAACTGTCAGGACACACTGTGATATCAGCGTGACCATATTATTGTTTGGACTGGTTACTATGTAGATATAAAAGCATTGCGCCTCTATTTAAATTGTCAGACTAGTCAAAGCTACTGCTAACTGTGCAGTGTGCAAATAAAGCATTCAGCCAAGTTGCTGGTGACCAACTAGAAGCTAGGTTTTTATCAGTTTTTCAAAATGATATTTATCCAGATCCAGTGGTGGATATTAAACAAATTTCAGATGATGAGGTCAGTATATGTACCTGTAATACCTGTGAGCCAAAAAGGATACAGATTATTCTGAACAATGAATGCAAAGCTACTCTATTAGTGTCCAACAATAAAAATGTGGATCTGGAAAAAAGGGAAAGAACTCCCCTTCACTGTAGTTGCTGGAGATTGTACTGACAGGCTGGACTGACTGGAAAATGTTTTGACAGCCAATAAAACCTGAAAAGGAGGAAGTCCCTCCCTCACTAGCTTAAGATGAATGGAGACAACAGTATTATCCAGTCTAATTTGGGTTGATGCCAAGCAAAGAGTAAGGGCAGTAGTTAAGATGAATTTATATCTCTGGGCACTGCTGTAACTTTGGACTCTGCTGTTTCACTTGCAGTTTGATTAACAGGAGCGATTGCATTTTAACCGATGACAGTGGAAGTTACTGTTAGAAGAAGTTATTCATTAATTTATCCAAGTGCAGGAAGTGTCAAAGGCCAAGGTATCCAAACACAGGGAAGTCTGAGTTTTAAGACCTGTTTTTATGTCCTGCTTCTCCCACAAGCTGGACTCAGAATACTCTTTTTTTTCCTCTCAGAGGCCAGTGAGGAGTTTTATTTTATCCACACTACAGCTGGAGAATATGAACACATTATCTAGTACAAAAAATGAAATACTGCTCTTCATAGAGTGCATACTGAATACCTTGGGACTCTGGTTTAGAGTAGCTGATGAGTTTTGGAAAAAAATGATCACCATTTGATGCCAGCTTTGTCAAAGTGTCTGTACCCAACACAGAAAACAATCCAACACAAACCTACCGAAACCCGTCACTTCCCTGTGTTCACAGCTCAGCTGTCTGATTATGTTGTCAGAGCTGTACGAGGTTCTGACTGTAGGAGGTTCTCTTTGAATATATATATATATATACACAACTACATTACAACATATATACAACTATATTTTATAGTTGTTTCAAGCCTTTAGAAACATTACTTTACAGATTTAGATTCATATGAAATACAAATAAATTTCTATCAATTACATTTTATTAATATTTAAAAATATAAAAATGCACACACACACACACAAAATCTACCTCATCCAGGAGATGCAACACTGTCAGAACTCTGTTTGCTTCCTACTGATGTAAGAAGGTAGTAGTAGTAGTAGTAGTAGTAGTAGTAGTAGTAGTTTAGGTGGCATGTATACCTTATTATATTTGGCATTACTATGCACTTTAATAAATATGATTTTAATATGAGATGAAAGGGTTTAGGTTTTTTTCTGACAGATGTGTGCAGTTAAACTGTTCATTTTAAAAAGAATATTTATTATTGCTCAGTAATAAGAGAGAGGTATTTCCTATGAAAATACTCGATTAATCGATGGAATGATCAAAAGCCGCAGCTCTAATCTGGACCCAGTGTTTTACATCTTTGTCAATACTTTAAGACTAAACTCTGACATGACAACAACAACAAAGGTGAAACTTTTCCTGACCAAGACACACCAGCTCTCACATTATGCAAAATACAGATTTGATGGCATCCTCTTTGCCTGCATCACCTCACACCTTTAACAGTCCAACCAACAATCCTCCTGCCTCTGGTTCAGATCCAGCTCTCTTCTGAAGTAAGCCAAGTTTCTTTCAGAAAGGATGCTTGGTGTCCAAGACAGGGATGCACCAATGCAATTTTTTCCGGGCCCAATATAGGCATCTTTGTGTATCTGCTTATACTGAGTTCTGTTAAGATAACAGTGTTAAATTAATAAATTGTAATCCTCACTGGGGAGAAGAGACTGGGAATCATTCTTTTTTGTGAAAGTATAAAGAAATGGTACTAATTAGTAAAATGATGACTGACAACAGGGCCAAAATATTTGATATAAGAATATTTTCATGTTATTCAACTAATTTTTTTGTGCCAGTCTGATTTCAGCTCGCTGTGAGTGACGTTAGGAAACTGGAGACTGCTGTCTCTTAGTCTGACTTCACCTCCTTTTGCTGCTCCTCACAGACATGTTGGGGAGAAGATATGTGGTAACAAAGTGAAATAATGCAAATCCATCCAACTTTACAGGTCAAGATCGGACTCATATCCCATCCAAATATCAGATCAAAAAATTGCTATTCCAGCTGCCTTGCTAGCTCACTTAACCAGGTTCTCCTGATGAATGATGCTGGCCATGCAGCTTTTGCTTTTAGTATGGACATGACTTTTTTCTTTTCTTTAGGCAGTGGATCGTCTGCACCAGTGGTGCCAGCCACAGACGTTATGGGGACCCACGACGTGACCTGTGGCAGCCACTGTGGGGTACAGTAGGTTAAAACTGAGACAGAGCTCGAATTTATTAATTTATTTATTTTTCAGTACAATAACCATGTGATCTGTTCATGTTTCACTTCACTGAACTGTGGCTTCGGCAACCGCTGTGAACCATTACGTCTCTAGTGTCATGATCCCATAATTTCCACCATCCAACAACCACACATCAGTCCAGGGTTCCCTCTGACTGGAGTTCTTTAAAGGATGTTTCTTAAACAGATTCAATCATCACTTTTTGTACAATCTAATAACAATAAGGTCTAAGTCTACACCTAGACGTTCTTCACGAACCACCCTTTGGAAACCACTGATGTTCTCTGACCAACAACACAATTAACAGCTAAAACGAGGCAATTCAAGTGTGATTCAAACATTTTCCAAATTAAAAGCATGTATTTTCACATGATCACCATCGGAGTCAAAATAGTGAATAATGAATCCACTGAAATCCAAACTGTACAGCTGTCATGTAAACAGCTTTTTTATTTCATGTTCAAACTCAAGCTCGCTAAAGCTGCAGAAAAGGATAAAAAAGACAGCATCTACTGCTTGAAGCTGGCATGAAGGAAGCGTGGGCGACTGGAAGCACAAATGCATCGTGGACAATGAAAAACATCCACTTTAATTCCAACTGTGAAACTACTTCCCACATTATCTGAACAATAGTCACGTTTCTTTAACCATCGTCTCGGCTTCTCTTCATTAAAATCGAAACCGTTTATATTTGTAAGTAATTCAAGGCTCAGCACTTGAATCCAAATTTCCCATCATTTCTGCAACCCTATAAAATTTCCAGTAAACAGGCACAGGCAAATTTTCCCTGAACAACCGTGTACGGTGTGAGTGATTTCTCAGCCAAATAAAAACTCATTTCTGAACTTTTTTTTAGAATTTAAACAAAATGACAAAACCTTAACCAAGTGATGATGAGTTCCTCAAACAAGGGTTGGACTTTAACAGAGCCGCTTTGCATGATTCACAGCTCAAAGTACTCCGTCTTTATCTTACATGCAGTTCACCGCCTGTGTGAAACAAGGTATTTGAGCTCCTCCTCCTTTAAGCCAGCTGTCTTCTGATTGGCTGCACCTCACAAAAAAACTAGAGAAAATTATACTAGGTCCAGAGACCAGCCACATATTGACAAAAGTATTTACTCGTCTGCCTTCACATGCATATGAACTTGAGTGACACCCCATTCTTAATCCATAGGATTTAATATGATGGCGGCCCACCCTTTGCAGCTATAACAGCTTCAACTCTTCTGTGAAGGTGAGTTGAAGCTAAACCTTGCGGAAGGCTTTCTGCAAGGTTTCCACAAGGTTTAGGGGTGTTTGTGGGAAGTTTTGAACATTCTCCCAGAAGCGCATTTGTGAGTTCAGAGTCTGATGTTGGAGAGAAGGCCTGGCTCACAGTCTCTGATCCATCCCAAAGGGGTTCTATCAGGCTGAGGTCAGGACTCTGTGCAGGCCAGTCAAGTTCTTCCACACCAAACTGGCTCATCCATGTCTTTATGGAGCTGCTTTGTGCACTGCTGTGCAGTCATGCTGGAACAGGAAGGGGCCATCCCCAAACTGTTCCCACAAAGCTGGGAGCATCAAATTTTCCAAAATGTCTTGGTATGCTGAAGCATTCAGAGTTCCTTTCATTAGAACTAAGGGGTCAGGCTCAAGTGCCAAAAATAAATAAATAAATAAAACCCCCACCATAATGAACGGTGGCCAGATTTGTTTGTCCCCACCATAGCTAGGGTTATGTGCTTAAATTGGGAGGGCTAAGAAAACAGAACTGTTGACTGCAACCTGCAATCTACTGACATCTAGTGGTGACATTTTCCACACTGTAACTTTAAAACTCATTTGTCAGGCATCTATATTTAAAAATACACATATTTTCCTAAACTTTGAATGCTGTGAGACAAATCTGACATTTTAACTTCAATACCACAGCTAATTTGATTCCACTGGAAGCTTAAATACGTATAAAAGTATAAATAAGTATAAAAAAAACGCAACCATGGATATTTTCTACTCCATCTGCTCTGATTTGTGGACATCTCAGGAGTACCTTTTCATAATTTAACGGAGATTATCCTATGGCTAAAATGAGCTGTAGTAGCTCCTCCGCTTTTCTTCTGATTGGCTGCCCATTTGTAAGCAAGTCTGAACAGTAGGTGAGCACTAGATGACCATGTTGAGAAATGTATGATGTCACAGAGACATCATACATATCCAAGAGCAGAAAAAAACTATGTGAAACTGAGTATTTAGAGCAGTGTGAAACCTGACCTTCAGTCGCTCAGGAACTACTTGTACATACTCTGACCTCATTATTTAAAACTTTGGCCATGAAGTAAATATAAAGTAATATAAGAAAATATAAAAGCAGAATAGGTCCACTTTGGGTGAGTCTGTGTTACTGCAGGCACTCCAACAGCTCATCCACCTCCTTCATACTACAGGCATGTTTCACAATAACTTCAGTTTAAAGGGAAAGTCTGTGCTTTCTCCACCCTGTCCATAGTGGCATCATTATAAGAGCCTATTATGGCGTTCCAGAGGCCGACTCACAGACTAAATGCCTTGTTTCTGTCCACCATGGGAGATTTCTATAGAGCCTGAACTCCCTCCTTCAACAGAGAGGCCCCTTCATCGCGCTGCCCTCCTCCTCCTTCCCCCCTTCTCATCCTCCTCGCTCTCTTCTCCCTCAGACACAGACGAGCCTTTATCTGCCCATCATGTGCTCGCTCTCTCTTTCTTTTTTTCTCTGGCCTGACCCTGTTCTCTGCAGGCATGCTGGGTAAGATTTGGGGGACACACACACATCCACACACACACACACGCACACACAGTGTACTGTGGGGGGAAAAGGCTGATTTGGAAATCCAGCTAAATATTTTATCCATGGCAGCGCTATCTGTCAGTGTAGCTTAATACCGATTTGATGTTATCTCTTAAGTCTTTCCAGCAGAGTTTTTCTCTTTTTTTTCCCTCCATATTTTATTTTCTGCTCAAATAATCTCTTCATGTCTGCCGCTCAGCATCAGACCTCAAGCTTGAATGCAGCCTTTAGAACACATACAGGTAACTGTATGCAAGGAAAGAACCACCTCAATGAACCAGAAATGAGCAAAATCATTTGTTTGTTGGATGAACAGTCTCAACAACCAAAACTATTAAAAGAAACAAAAGTGTCAAAACCAGAGATAAAAATGATTCAAGCTCATTCACATGGATACACTAATTGTGCATTTTTAGGTAGATCAAGAACTCAAAGCTTTTTGGGGGGCAGTAATTGGGAAGGAAATTTGAGCATTTGTGCTAAATTTTGTACCTCTTCTGCATCAATTTATGATGGAAACATCTTTATTTATGGAAAGTGCAAAAATCACTGTTTCAATTTGCTCATGGCTTTCCAGATGTTTTTGCTGCATGGATAAATGGATGGTGATCGAAATATTGGTCCATCCAGATATTGCCTCTTCAATCAGCTTATAGCCAAGACCTTTAAACTTTCAGGAACCACCATGAGCACCAGATGTTCATTAAAGACAGCAGTGCAGCCTTAATGGCATCATGTTGTGGACTTGGATACTCAAATTAAAACAGGTTAAATATTTCTTCAGTAATGTATTCTGTAGCTTTGAAAATAGTCTATTTATAGCCCAAATCCAGTTCAATTGCATGTATATAGCGCCAAATCACAACAAAGATTCGCCTCAAGGCGCTTTTTAGTTAAAGACCATAAAATAATTTGTGTATACGTTGTATAGTATGTACCAGTATGAAAACCTTATTATTTGGGTACTTTAGCAGTAGCATCGTCACATCGTTTGTCTGTTCATTTCAATGCATTTAACACTGTCTGCAGCAGCACAGCTCAGATGAGTGATCAAGCTGTGGCTTCACCTTAAGTTGCTGACCAGCCTCTTTTCATTTTTGGAAATAAAGGTGACAGACCTGTCATTCCAAAATCTCATTTTTCATGGAAGGGGTGGGTTTTAAGCAAGCTGCAACCTCCAGGACTGAAAAATGAAGCAAATCTGTTTCCTCTAATGTCTAGGGTGGCTGTAGCTCGGGAGGCAGAGCAGGTCAGCTACTAACCGGTAGATTGGTAGTTCGATTAATCAGAAGGTTGAGGTTTGATTCCTGGCTGCTCTACTCCTGAACTCCAAGTTCCTCTCTGATGCAACTGTTGGAGTGTGACTGTTAGACAGTAAGCATCTTTTCCTCCACCTAACCACTGAGGTTTTAGTGCCACAACTGAACCAGAAAGTTGTGCATCCTCACAATTACTACAGTTTTCCAGTGTGGACCTTGTAGGTTTCTCAACTTTCTATGCCGCTGTGCCAGCTGACACCGTTGGTAAGACACAGGTGATGTTTGACAAAAAATATATTATGTCGCACCTCAGCATGAGTATGTGTTGTGCTAATTAGTTCGCAAACACAATTACTCTAATATACCTAATAAATAAGGAATGCAGAAGCCAATATATGTGCCAACAGACTTGTCTAATACTTGGCATCAGACCCAAAAATCCAGGAGTGGTCAGACAGTTCTATGGTGCATAATCCTTGGCGTCACAAGGTCTGTGTTTGCAATCAGAACAATGTTGCAGGTACATCATTGCAATCATTTCTCATCTCAAAAGAACAGCAGCCATGCAGAACATTACATAAATCAAACACAATTTCTTGGCATACTGAAAAAATGGGATGTAAGGTGAGAAATCTGAAAAATGAGTGTGGCTAACTAGATCAGAGTGCAACTTTATCAGAATGATTTCCTATCTACGCTAAACAATTTGCAAGGAAAATCTCTGGCATGATCTTTTAACAGTGCAGATGAGCATATACGAGGAAAGTCGTGGATTCCTGGTTAACACACGACAGTAAAGTGAATACTTTGCACATGCTGGTTACGAGTTTCATTGAATTTAAAATGCCCACATGATCCACTTGTGACAAGAGGAAACACACTGTATGTTCCTAAACAGTCCCCTCCTTTGTGGTCCCAGCGCGGCTGCCATCTTTGGCATCCATACATCCATTTTCCTCGCTGAGATAGTAACTGAGATACACGATACTGACCGCTGCCTCCTTGAGTTTAGAGTAGCCAGAAAACTTCAGGATTTTCCCTCCATCTTACCTCTTTCTTCCTGCCTCTTTTCATTTGACCTTTTTATATTTCATCTGATCGTCTCATCTTCAGTCTTTCCATCAATTGTTTTTCACTCGCCTTTTAATTTTCCTTTAAATGTGACCTTCACCACTTCTCATTCCTCCCTTCCTCTTTAGTTCCATTTACTGCCCTTGACTTCTTTCTCTCCTATTTCTTTACTCCTTTCCTCACTGTCTACTCCTTCGTTTCCCCTTGCTCGATCTTTCTTTGTTAACATCTTTCTTAACCTCTTTTCTTCTCCTTATTCTTACCCTTTCTTCTTTTTCTGTCTCTTTAATTTGTTGTGCCTTCCTCTCCTTCTCTCTTCTTTCCTTTATGCATGTTTCTCCATTTTAAAGGCATCATCTATCCTTTTGTTCATCATCAGTGCTTCCTTTCATGCATGCTTATTTCTCTTCTTACTTTCACTCTTTTAACATCAGCAATAATTTGTCTTTTTTCCTATCGTCCATCTTCTAATCTCCTGTATTCATTCATATATTTCCCATTCATCATTCATCCCATTAACCTTTGGTTATCAGGCAATTATTCTTCTTTCTGACACAAGCTGAGAGTGCATGTGTGCTGAAGGTGACCATATCATGTTGGTACTGAGCCAAAACTTGAAATATGTCATGTTTTTAAGCGTCATACTGGCCGTGCAATGACGAGTAGACCCAAAGGTCATTCAGAGACCAAGCAAAGCAGAGTGTGTAAAATATTTATGTTTGGGGTCAGAGAGGTCAAACTTATATGTTAGACCTGACAGATTTTAAATTTCAGTAAAAGAAATCAGAACTAAGGATTGTAAGATCGCAACTGGACCAATAGCTGATACAATATATTTTGTTTCTCTAGATATTTATTCTTCCTTTCCTGCAGAGAAACAATTAAATAAGGGCCAATACTGATAAATACACTGGGCCCCAGATTTTCACCTGCACTGCATCAGCGATTCAGTGTTTACTCTGAATTCTCTCCCAGTGCTGATGTTTAACAGCCAATAACATTTTTTTCCTTTTTCTTCCTTTAAATTATGACGCAAATTATTTAGCCTTTTCAGATCTTTAAACATTTTGCTCATGAAAACTGATGACAAAAATCAGATCCTGACATCAGTTTTTATTCTTCAGTTAGCAGTTACAGTACTTACAAGTCAACATACAAATATTCTGTATTGTCCAATACTGATATTGATATATACAAGTTTTTGTCCATTGTGCATCAGTAAAATTTTATATTATATTTAAAATTTGACTGATAGCCAGTGTTAATATTTTTTGGTTGATTTTGTTTCTCCAGTTATTCATTACTATTTTTATATTATGTAAAATGTATCCGAATAATTTTTTTAGCTTTTCATGACAGCATTGTTTAATATTTATCAAGAGTGAAATCACTGTGACAAAACAGATAAATATTGGTTGCTGACATGAGTAAATCTTAATTTGCCAACAGTTTGTCAACAAGGCTGATATCAAAGTTTGATGTCCCTAATCCAAACAGTTGATGATGTAAAAAATACACATATAAAAACTATAAAGTCTGGGGTCATACCAGTGTTTAAATTAACTGGTTGACAAGTTTATTTGATCTATTCTTTTACCAACATCAATACAATTATTCAGGTAGAATCAGATTAAGTCCACTGAAACAATATTTTGTGTATAAGTGTATTTGTAATATGTAAATATTATGAATTCCCCAATAGGCACAAACTGGGCTGATAGTCAGCGCAAAATCCAGGTCACATCAGATAAACTGGTAGATATCATTTTATTGATGTTGGACCAATATATTTGATGCATCCCTAGCAAATACTTTTGAAACACGTTATCAGTGCAAATCATGTTTATAGTGAACTTGTAAAAATTAAAGTCAGGGTATGTAGTTACAAACATTTAAAAGTCTGATCTCAGATATGATTTTTAATACTTTTACTGAACTTTCAGAGGAAATATTGCACTTGTTCACATTTGGCAGACAGTTATAATAATTACTTCACAGATTATCTTTTTTTAGTTGCAGTCCCAGTAACCAGCTTATAAAATATCACGAAATGTGTTAAATGCTTATTTTGATAATAATTAAATCTACAGCTTGATCAAAGTACAACTCAGGTCTGAAAGCAAAGCAGTTACTATTATTATTTCCCCATTTTTGCTTGAAGGACTGAATCACAATACTTGTTCGTGTTTTTTTTCATTATGCATGAGAGAAGCTTAATCTAGCCAAATGAGACTAAACTAAAGTTTAAAACTGGGTATTAAAAAACATTTAATTTGAGATAAATAAAATAAAATGCTTCTGTAAACTGAATGTCGTGTACCTAGAATACTATAATTTAACTAAATAAGAAAAATAGAGATAATTATAAAAAAAATATACAGAAAGTTTTTAGTATTAATCACCAAAGCAAGCCTGGAGAGTTCAGTTTATGATTATTCAGCCTGAGACGTCAGCATCGCTGTAGCATCACCCCATAATCAAATAATGAAGAAAAATGACGCCTACCATCCAACTAATGAAAAATAAACTAAAACTTATTTTTTAATCAAGACAATTTTAAATCAAAAATGAATGAAAAATAAGACGCCACACTGCCTCACAACACACTTCACTCTCCTCACATGACCAAGCACACACACTGTAATTTTCTCTGGTTTTCTCTGACTTGTTTTAACCCCTCCACCACTCCAGCATCCACCTGTAGCCTCCACACGGATGTTTCCTCATCACTCTCCAAGTATTAAGCGTACCATAAAAATGATGAGCATGAAGTCATCACACCTAACTTTAATCTGCTGCTGTAATAAATCCATCATTTCAAATGCGAATTTTCTGAATGAACCCTAACAACCACGAAGCACTCCACTTTCCACACACTATTTAGTTGGGAGCAGTGCACCAGACCACCTGACGCCATCTGAAAATAAATAATGGATAACAATGCTGAGCCAATAACATTAAAAATGTGTTGACTCCTAGTAGTTGTAGGCTTTAGTTTTTTAAAGATCCCTGTTAGAACACAGTTGGAGCTGAAACATTTGGAGATGTTTAACTCTCAGTGCTGCCTCAGGGTTAGTGCTCAAGGAGCATTTTCAAATGCAGAAATGGATGAGCTCAGACTCAACAAGCCGATAAAATAATGTTATATCTGCTTTGTACCTCAGCTTTCTACGCTTTGTTAATGGGAAATGTAACTTTTCTTTGCTTTCTCTCCTCTGCTCTATGTTTCATTCCTTCTTTGTTTTCTTGTCTTATTTGGATTTTCCTCCTCACACGTTCTTTCCCTGCTTTCCTTCATTTATTTCCACCATGTTTTGTGGCGCTAGAAGCTGCATGTGAGCTTGAGACACGCCGTGACAGAGAAGTGCATGAGCTCCTCTCCTCCTCCTTCTTGTTTTATTTATTTATTCTTTATCCGTCAAAGCTCCTGCAGCGTGTGCGCGCCCTTGAAAATGGAACATAAGTCTAATGAGGAGGAGGCGGGGAGGGATGCGCGCTCACGAGTTCCGAAGAGGAGGGGAGGAAGCCAGCCAGCCAGCCGCGCGCATGCTCGAGACAGCAGGTGCCCGAGCCCCCAACGACGAGAAAAAAACCAATCTGCATTGCTAATGAACTCCTCTCCGAGCCTCCTCCCCCTCCATTTTGGGGGGCAAAAAAAAGCTTCTAATATGGCGACATGTTTTTATTCGTGTCCCTTCGTCTTTCCTTACAAACGCACCAAAAAGGAAGGAGGACATTTTTGAAATCCTATCATGATATTTTGGTTTTTAAAGGATAATTTCTAACTTTCATATAAATAATAGCAATTCTAGCTGAAACAGTGCAGAAATATGAAAGAAGGACTAAAAACATGATCATTTAGAGGTCAACAGGCTTCACTCCACCGGCTGCAGACACACTTAAATCAATGTAGGAACAACATATCAAAATATCAGCAGTTTTTCATCATGGAAACGTTCGCAATTTGGGTTCATGGGCCCATAAAACGTGTGTTTATGGTAAGATTTACAAGGTGAACAATGGACGTCTGTGTCAGACTGCACATGGGCACCCAAAACACCGTTAAATGATCGATTAATCATCACGATAATGATAAAGATGAGGGGGGGTTAACTTCAACAACAGTGAGAGGATCCATCACTGAGCAAAACAAGTGAAGCGCCAAATTCCCAACAAGCAGCCCCTTGTCTATTGTTGTAGAAAGAAAAGGATGGCATACTTCTCACTTTAAACGCGCAGCCTCCGCACATCGCGCAAAAAGCGCAAATAACAACAGTAAATCAGCCAGTTTGCAGCTTTCTTCGCCCTGACCTCGTTTACGTCTCTCACATGCACGCCTGGCTGTGATTATGATGTGATTCTCTCTGTCTGTCACCATGTGCGCACCATTTTTTTAAACACGCGCTTCATCGAAAATGGCTTAAAGACCCCCCCCCCTCCCCCGTCTTCTTTCTTCCTGCGCGCGCATTCTGAGTGAGATTGTTTTTATTGCACTCCCGTGCTCACTGTTGCCCACAACTTCACGCGCCTCGACGTTTTTTTAAATGTATTTTTTATTTTTTGTTGTAGGATAATTCTCCAGCCTGCACGCGCTCAACACACACCCGCGCGCGCGCGCGCGCTTGCATGAGCAGATGACAGACACACATGTCAGATGCACAGGGACAGATTTAGCCGTCTGTCCCAGAGAGGGGCAAACGTGCAGCGTGGAAGCATCAACACTGTAACAGCTCCATATGACAGCAAACATGTCCCCTCTCACAGCGGTACTCATCTGCTCTGTCGCTCCACACAGCAAACAGGCACCCAGCGCATTACATTTTTTTCAATTAATAAAAAAACATTTATGTTTACATTAATGTTCATTCATTGCTTCCAGAAAGCAGTGGGATCAACAATTTTTTGGCACAGCCGCGCGCGACGTCGCCAAACAACAGCCCCCGTTCATTGTCCCCCTCCGCGTCCGTCACCGCCGACAAAAACAAGCTCTCGCACGAGGACCCCCAAATCAGTACACCCTCACTGCCCCACCTGCCCTACTACCAGGTTAATATGACTGTTAAAGGCTAATTACCCGCCGACTAATCGCTATTAAACACATTCCCGCGACCTGTAGCCTCCAAGTGCAGCCGAAATAAAAACCTTCACTCATTAAGAGGTGAGGAGGAAAAATGTGAATAAAATGCTAGAGACGAGCGCAGTCAGCCGAGTAATGGTGAGAGTGAAGAAAAAGAAATGAGCCAAACAAACCTCCTTTCGTGCGCGTAAATCCGTTTCCAGGCGCGTGGAGAGAAAGGTAATAAGCTTGTTGTGTTGGACGGGCAAAGACGCTGAATCCTAGCAGCCACCCTCCTCTCTCTCTCCCTCTGTTGCTCGCTCGCGCGTCTGCCTGCGTCTCTCTCTCTCAGCCAATTGTGTGAGATGAAACTGGCGCGAGCGGTCCAGCAGCGGGACGTTGGCAGGATCTTCTCACACAATT
>VUQK01031351.1:30955-41110 GCA_015106715.1 Bujurquina vittata
TGTTAAAAGGGTGTGTGTGTGTGTGTGTGTGTGTGTGTGTGTGTGTGTGTGTGTGTGTGTGTGTGGGTGTGCGTGGGTGTGTGTGTGTGTGTGTGTGTGCGCGCGTGTGTTTGTGTGTGTGTGTGGAGGGAAATGCTCCCCTGAGGGAGTGCTAAGTCAGGCAGGCAGGAAAAACACTGTAAATGCCTCAGATGTTATCAGTTCAGTTGGTGTCAGTCGACACATTCAGACGGGAGGAGCCTTAACATGTGAAATGAGCCAACATAAACCCCCGTACACACACACACACACACACACAGGCAGTTGTTTGCTTACCATTGTCTGTGTCTGAATTTGGGCTGATGTGGCGTTTGTTGGTGCACATGCACTCTAAGTGGTCCTCCAGCTTCACCTGCACCTCCCTCAGTTTTGGCCGCCGTCGCACGTACTCCACCTTCGCCACCTGAGGGGAAAGAGAGCAAGCACGCCAAAGGGAAAACTTTAGTAACAAATGGATTGAATGCATTTTTAGCACGATATGTAATGCCAAGTTTGAAAAATGACGCTGCAGTTCTGTGTAGCTATTCTGAGCGACAGCTGTGTCTTATTTGAAGTTTTGTTGCACTTAAAAAACACATTCTACGGTGTGTTCAGCTCCTGTGTTGTGTTTTAAGAATGGGTTTAACCAGTCAAAGTTAGCATCACAGTGATGTACAGATGCACCTTACTAGCTAAACCAGCTACCTTGTGCTAGTGTTGTTAGATAATAACTTACACAAATTTGTAAGCTAAGCAGACAGTGTTTAGAGGAAAAAAAGAATAAACACCCAAAACTGGCTGACTAGTGTCACAGTGCTACACAATTAAATAAAAATCATTGGAGAGAGTAGTGGATTTTATCATTGGACATCAAGGTTCAGCCTCAGTTGTTTTTTTTTTGATAAATTAGCATACCTGCTGCCATCATTGCTTTTATAAGTTTCTTGTTTAAAATTAATTTTCCAGAAACATTCAAGAGAGAGAGAGTTTCTCAAACAGCTAATGGAGGTGTTAATTACACTGCTGATAATCTGCCGGTGTCATTTGATAAACAGTATCTTTTCCAAAGTTAAACATTTGTCATGTTCAGCTTTGTGTCTTTGCACTTTAGTATTTTAAAACAATATAGGCCTGTTGATCCCAAGTAATGCCCAATATGCAGTAATATTAAAGTTAGACTGAGATAGTTGTACAGGTGTCAGAGAAAAGACGCTTTCTTATACTTGTGCAAGCACACAGGTGTGTGTGAGATCTCGTTTGAAGAATGAATGGGGCACTGATGGGAGATTTGATTTCACTGACACTAAGTGAGCCATATTTTGTTTTGTGTCAACACACGTCACACTTGACATCAGTGCTAAAAGCCAGAGCGTAGCCACTCACGTAGCAGTGGGTCTTTCTAGTTCTTGAACACATACACACCCAACATACCCTAAACTTACATAAACAATAAAAGAACCACAAAAGCTAACATCCCTGTTAGCGAGCCAAGTCTGCAAAGTGCCAGGTTCAATTGCACAAGGATCTCTGCTTCAAGTCTTAACACACTCCGAAATAGCAGAGCTAAGACTTGGAAAAAACAAAAACGCACAAAGAGGTTCAGCTGAGGTGAGAAGCTGTGGCGCTAAACAGCACACGTCACATTAACTAGGGTTTCATGACAATATGCAAGAAGGGGTGAGCATTAACTTTGAATGGTCAAGGTCCAACAACTGAGCAGGTGGAGGGTTAGCTGTGGTCAAGTAAGAGGTTTTTTTGCAGACTTACGTTATCTCCTCATCAATGCAGTGTTGTACCACACTTACATAAGACCAAACTAACACCAATCCATCCATCTATTTCACACTCTAGCTTAACACATATGTGCATGAGCACTGAGGCCATTAAATTCAGGTTCTGAATGAGAACGGTGACGCCAGTGTGGAAATAATGACTGCAGTTATTGTAATGACCACTTAAGCCTCCAAAACTGAGCTAACCCTCATGGACGCCCCTTAGATATGTTCAGCTTTGCAGCAGGAATATTGACTGACAGGTGTGCCAACACAGGTGAATGTCACCAGTAGCTGTCCACTAGGCTTCCCCTCGGGTAATTTGAGCCAGAGCACCCAACCTTGTTTGGTGTGTTGCTGTCTTTTGAAGCAATTCTAATGCAATTATTTGGCAAATATATATATTTCTTTCTATACAAACCATGCTCACAACAGAAGGACAAATTTTCATTTCAAGACAAACGCTGTGTTCTCCATATACAGCTTTGCTGATGCTCTTTTTTTCCCCTTCTCTCACTCACATATGGACACACCATCCAAACCCCTCTGCTGCCTTCTTCCCTTTGGCTCTAAGCGAATGCAGTTGCAGTCGTGACCGTTTACCCTCTGAGCACTGAATCTCAGCACATGCGAGTGACTTTATTTTTGATTTCCTCTGTGAGTAGACAAAGGATGAGTCCTTTCATCTCAGATTGGGTTTCAGCAGGCCAAAGCGCAGAGAATCAAACTGCCCTCCTGTCCTCTTTTATTCACTTTTCCCCTTTTGACCTCTGGCAACGCATTCTTACACCTCGTTCACTCCTGATGATCAACCTGTGCAATTATTTTAAATATTTCATATTCATAGTACTAAAGGGAATATTAATGCCAGTGTCATTAGCACAACTTAAAAGTGTTTGTATAAAATGCACTTCCTATGTGCAGAAAACACGCACAGACACACAGTCCTTGGGTCAGCTCCCACTTGGCTGCTTGTGACTGTGAACCAGTTGGGCTTTACTGAGTCTTAGTTCCAGCTCTGGATGAGATCAAAAGGAAGCTATTATTTTCATGAACTACCTCACTGCCAGATTCTCAGTCACACACACACTCTCACACACACACACACACACAGGCTCACACAATGGTTAAGCTGAGGAGAGTAATTGTTTTTGGCAGGTGTAGAGTGTATACCTCCAGTAAGTGGCTGCGTATTTACATGTTCGGTGCCATTATTCGTTTTGTGTGTTTTCAGGGTCAGTGCCAATAAAAGACAAGAAACAGAAGCCTTTTGCTAAATGTTTATAAAATGCTTGCCACGGTTCACAGTGATTGTGCCAATATATCTCTTAAACAATTTTTAAACACTTCCACTGTCACAGGAGATCGCCGCTAATGAAAGCTCAGCCTCTGGCTGTGTCTCAGACAGACAAGTGCACAAGAGAAATCTAATAATAGCAGCCACACTAGAAGTGATGCCAGGGTCTAGCTGTGCTGATCAGCGCAGTGTAGGTCTGCGCTTCTGGGCAACCCCCCAAGACCCCCCGCTGTCTATCTCTCCACCTTCTCCAAATGTGAAGTGAAAACTCAAACGAGTTTGAACCAGGTACACACAAAATGACCACATGTACTGTATAGACATACAGAAGCAGTAGAGACAATACCTTAACAGTGCGGTAGTGTTTGCGAGCCGCCTGGCACCTCATGTTGCTGGTGTTGCAGCAGCCCGTGCAACGTTTCACCTCAACACAGGGAGGCCAGATGATGAAGTTGGCTGATGTGGGATCTACCTGGCTCCTGGGAATTTCATAAATTGTTGTCCGAACTTTGCACACTGCCGGCAAGGCCTCTTCTACCACTGCAGGCGAGCAAAGAGGTTAAAGATTTAAATCAAACATACACAAATGATAACTTTTTTGAACAAGAGACAGAAATTTCTTATTAACATAATGTAGATGTGATGGGAGCCCTACAAAACAGAAAAAAAATAAAAGAAAATATGCATCGTGAAGCAGTGTACCTCAGGGACAAGCTGATTTGGTGTGTCTGTGTGTTTCTGTGCATGTGTGTGTCTCACCAGCGCTCCTCCTGTGCCTGGTGTGCGTGTGTGCTCTCTTTAGGTCGGGGAAGCTGTGAGAGAAGTCCTTGTGGTAGCTGTGTTTGGTCTCCTCGATCACCTCGTTCTCTGGACCGAGACAAAATAACACAAGCCTACTGAGACAATACCCACTCTGAATGTTAACAACAGAGGTCCTTGTGTCAAACACACAGTTAATTGTAAGGCACTGCTGTGGATAAAATGCATGTACAAAGTTCATTTTCTGGGACGCATAAATGTTCTCTTGAGTAAGAGCAGAGATTTCTTTTTATGCTCCCAGCTTCATAATTTCATTCTTGGACACGACCAGAGTAACTTTGCATGATTCGTAGTTAAAAAGTAATGCTTATTTACAGTATTGAACACTCGGGCTGTGATGCAGCACCTCAGTTGATCTGCTCTCTAAATCAAGCTGGTTCAGCACATCTCTTGAAAGTCTCCACCCTTAAAGCCCACTTAATCCTGATTGGTTGAAGCTCAGACTTTGTCCCTTGAGTTTTGTGAAATCTCACGCATCACTTTGTTAGTGAAGCCAAAATAGAAAATCTTTGGAATTCATTCTCTTGGGACCATGAGTCTCCTTATCAGGATAACTTAGACAGTTGGCTGAATGACCAAAACAAAAAAACAAAAAAAAAAGGGAAAAATGGTGTTTACATGCTGCAGCAAGCTGCTCATTACAGATATCCTCATCAGGTGTCTCCTGGTTATTCTAACCGAGTTATGATGTCAGCGGGCTGCTGAGTTCTCTGCATGTAAATGGGCCTTACAAGAAATGATGGTTCTGTGCTTATTCAAGGTACATTTTAAATGTAATCCACATAAAGACACACCGACATGCTGCATATATTTTGTTAAGTCATTGCAAGCCAACCTGAACTTTCTCAGTATTAACATGAGAATTATTTGTGGCGGTTATGTAACTTTAATGTGCCTTTTTGCTTAAATTAATGGTCGGGTGTATTCTATCTTTTATGTTTAACTGTATCCACATTTAAACAGGGAAACTCTTGTGATCATACATCATATCTGTTAGTTCAGTGTGTGGCAGGAGCATGGGAGGCTTTTAGACTTTTTTATTTGGTTTGTTGGTTTACTTGCTTTTAGCACCTTAAACTTAAATGTATCTTTTTCTGGAAGGATTTGGCAGATTGTGACAATACTACATCTGAGTCTATAGTCTCCATAAACTTTAAGGAAAGCCCCTGAAAGCTAATATTATTCTTTAGTTAATAACTGATAATTTACAGCATAAAGATTTATATTAGCCAACTGTGCCCTCAAGGTTTAGATTTAAATCTGAGCTATTTGTGTGTGTGTGTGTGTGTGTGCAAAACAGTGTGTGGAAAAAGGGAGCAAGGTTCCAGGAAATCAGAGTAAATGATGTCTAGGCAGGACTGTTTTAATTTGATCCTGAATACCAAGCCTGACACTTCTTTTTGTCACTGTGTAGATGTCTGTGTGCGCTCTTCATTCTTGCAGCCACATGTGTATGCAAACAGTCTTACACACATGCACGCCTGCCTACACACACAATGTGATTCTAAAACACAACAAAGTCCACCTCCGACATCTCCCTCTCTCTCTCTCTCTGAGTCTGTGCGTCTCCCTCTCTCGCCCTGACATGCAGGAATTTGAGCATGAATTATACATAGCAACACAGCAGCCTTCCAGCGAGCCCTCCTCTCAAACCAATAATGGGCAGCATGACAACAGTATAATGAAGTGAGCCACTTGACCCCCACCGAGCCGGGGAGCCGTCACACTCGACATTTGCATCTCAATGATGCCAGGATTAATAGTGGCACCACTCAGCACTGCAAACATTAAAAAAAAATCAACTATGTTTCACAGGCAACAAAAGGTTCATGCAGCAAAAGGTTTATTTGGCTTGAATTTGAAGTCTGATTCAAGGAGAGGATGCAGTAGAGCCTGTTTTATGCCACAGTTATTTCCTCCTGTCTCACCCCACTGATTCAGTCGGCTCTGATTTATTACCTGGATAATGAAAATAGACGTAAGTGTTTACTGAAGGCAAACTCTGGCATTTTTTCAAAAGTTGCAGACTTTATGATTTGACAGCACACAAGAAACTCTTTTTAGTTATTTCAGCTACAGTGTCAACAGCTAGCAGAGCAGAGATGAAACAATTGAATTTTTAAGAGAAACAAATGTTGTGGCCGGTCTTTTGAAGGAGCATCCAGTGACGAGATGTGAAGACAAAGAATCCTGAACCAGATGCAATTCAAAGTCTTTTGAGGCACTGACAGGGAGGGAAGCAGCCATGACTATCACATGTAAGCTCTCTGTGCCTGATGTTTATCTGTTAGTAACTCAGTCAAGTTAAGGCCTGCTCTGGATCTTTTTAATACTACGGGTACATCATTTTTCAATGGCATCCTAAAATAAGATAAATACATGCATTGCTTTTAATTTCAGAAGTTCAAATACATTTTATTTTAATCACTTTCCTTGTGGTAAGAAACGTGATACAGCCTACAGTGGCTATGTAGTGTTCTTGGACTTTAAAATAATTTCCTGTTACATGAGCGTTTTTTTGTTGTGCTGAACAACCAAATTTCACTTTTCTAGTTTTTTTGGGAGACTTGGATTATAATGAAGTGCTTTACCTACGGAGTCTATCTCTAGCAGCCGCTGGAGGTCGCTGATGCTGCGGATCTCGCTGCGAGAGAGCCTCTCCAGAAGCTCCTGGGGGAGAGGAGACTCCTGTGGGAATAAAGTGGGTGGATTTATTAGGGGGTGGGAATATAATGCTGCAACAGTTGGTGCGTAAATCACGAACATGCAAGCGTTACTTGTCTGCAACTGGCTTTTAAGCTGACTCGGTGGCGGGTTATCAAAAAGTAGTGGATCAAACAGGTAACTGTGCGTAAAATGAATGTCCGTGCGTAATTACGCAGATAAACTAAATTCAATTTAGCCCATGCAATACGTTAACTTTCAGGATTGTTTCTCTGAGTTGTATTATTTCACTTTAAACTAAATACCTGTGGCGCAAATTCTCACAGCGCGAAGCAGAAAAGATTAAATACAGAATATTTTCATTCAGCTCACCTCAGCAACAGTGCGTAACACGCAGAGGTAGCCAGCAAGGATGTGATAGACCGCGGCTCTCATCTCCTCTCAGATCTACTGCATAGGCACCAGAATAGGTCGAAAATCCACTTGAGGAGCCGGACTGTCGCTCCGTGCTCTGGGGAGCCAAAAATCATCCCTCGGGACTATCTCCCCAATTTCAATGAAAAAGCTTAAAACAAAATTCGAATGAGCTTTGAAATCCTGAACGAAATTAAAAGTGTGGAAGCAAACTTGTGTCTGTTGTGCACTCAGTGCAAGTCACTGCCAAAGAGATTCACCAGAATGATAAAACAGTGACAGTAAAAAAGTCCAAATAAAAAAAAAATGTTAAGAAGTAAAAATCTCAGGGTTCCACCGTCATTGGTCCGCAGGTCTGAAGCATAAAGCAAATCACATAATCAGACTTGAGATAAAGTGTATGTCCAGCTGCTCTTCATTCAGGTATGGACCGAACAGGTGCCGATGGACGTATTGAAACTTTTGCATTCACATATCCAGAAATATCCATCAATTTGTCCTCAGTATGATCCATTCAAAATCACCCATTTGTGCGCTCTGCAGCGTTTGAGCGTCTTGGCACTTTTGGTGGGTAACTTTTAAATTTAAAACTCACCTCCACAAATCGACCAGGTCTGTCCCGAAAACGAGAAGGAAAAATGTAAAAAAAAACAAACAAACAAAAAAACCCAAACAATAGTATATATGTGTATATATTTGTATATATCTCCGCTCTGCAGCGCAGAGCAGTTTGATGCCAGCTCCCAGCGGTCCTGGGTGAATGAAGTCGGGATGCTTCCAGTCACAGGATATAGCTGTGCGCGTCCGCGCGGCACTAGACTGCGACCGCGCTTTGCATAATAGCCTTCAGGGCATTAAAGCAGCATTAAACTGCAACATGGCATAGCCTCGTTCTGTGCTTCTCGAGTTGATCACACTTGTATTACAACTCAACACAACTTTCTTGGAACACTTTAGTCAAGATAAGGGAAAGAACTGTTTTAGCCATTATAATGACAACTGATTTACATACACTGCCTAAACGTTCAGAATAAATTTTATGCTCTGTGATCATCAGATATTCACACCAATACACGAAAAGGTCCCTGAAAATAAAGCTAAATATCCTGTTTGGATGATTTCACACTAACGTAGGAAATGATGATGATAAACCATTGTTAAATAACTGTTTATGTGGAGGTTAATTTTTAACCTAACTGAAAGTATATAAGTGAATAAGTCGTTTTATTCTCTAAAATTACACCCCTAATCAAACTTTTTATTTGCATGTGCGTGAGCTCAGGAATGGGAGGTGTTTGGTCAAGTAAGTACTTTGTAATAAAGCTCACTAATGGCCGTCCAGGCTGGAGATGAAACTTCAGCCTTGTGCGTTTCTTGTGTGCATCATGACTCTTTTCTTTCAGAAGCACAAGTGAGAGCGTTGTGCCATAACACTAATACTTTTATTACAGTTTTATTCATGAAACACAAATTCACAACAATAGGAAGCTCAAGACAAAATTATAGTTAGGGACCCAATGATCCAACGTTTCCCCATGAGCAACCACTCAGCTACAATGGAGAGGAAGCGGGGAAAGCAGAGAAACAGGAAAAATAAAGCACAAATCACAGGAGACAGAAAACGTAAAGCATAAAGTTAATAACAGAGGCAAAAGTGGCAGTCAGAGTGGAGTAGAAAGGTTCTCACCCCAGCAGCCTGAGCCTGTAGCACAGGGCTGACAGAGGATGACCTGACCCAGGTTTTTACAAATGCAATTAGAAATGTACAAATGAAACTTTGTAAGACTTACCTAAAAGGGGTGCATGTGAGAACATGCATGTCTGGTGCACCCGCATTGGACTTTAGCTAGTCTTTAACTTACCAGATCCCTAATGCATGTAATGTTAGACTGCATCGATGTTCAGTAAGAACAGGTAATATTCTAGTGCATTAACATTTAGCACGGGGGCATCATGCTGCTGCATGCTCTCTCCAGGGAGCACCTTTGCTGTATTTCCAGTGGTGAGAAGGCCTTGGAAGAAGATGAGAAAACAAAAAAGGGATGGTTTCTACCTTTAAAATCCAAATTGATAGTTGGTTCCACAAGAGAGGAACCTGAAAGCTACATGCTCCAATTCCCTTTGTTGTGATCATCAATTTAAAGCAAGCTTTTGTTATCTGCTCCATTCATCAGTGGCTGCCTGGAAGCTCAGTCTACAAAACGCATGCTGCCGTATGGATGGCTATGTTTGGCTGTAATGCATTTAGCAAATGAGCATCAAACTGAGATTCAGTGAAAAGAGAAGCAGTTTAAACACATCAACCATTTCTCGGGGTCAGTGACATAAGAATGTAAAAGACATTGGATTTTTTCCAGAGCTAAAGCTTCATAAAGCAGTGCTGGAATCTGGAAATCCAGCCTCAAGCATTCCAACATGCACGTACACATTTACACTCCCTACACATGACATTTTAAGTCAGTTAATTTCTTTCAGTCTTAAATGTTCCTGAGAGACAAAGGAAAGAGTGCAAGATAGAGGAAAGAAAGGATAGGGCCAGGAGAGCGACCTTACCAACGTTATCTCTACATGGAGAGTAGATACAAGATTGTTGATAACGAGAAGAAGCTTATTTGGATGAAAGAAGTCAGCGGAGGGTCAGCACCTGTATGTGTGTGTCTGGAAAATCCAGCCTGTGTTGGGCCAAACTTTCCCCCAATTAAAGCCTATTTAGGCTGACAGAGGCTAATACCCTTGCACTAAAAAAAGTAAAAAAAATCCACCTCTGTGTCTTTCCTTGCATCGCCTGTGAAAGGGTTTAGTGTAATCAACAGACATACAAAAAGAGACAAAGAACCGGAATGATGGAGAGGAAACGGGTCAGAACCGATTCTGATCTTGAATGGCGTCACTGGTGCCATGACACTGTCACTTCCTCCTGGCAAGCAGCTTCTTCTCGGAACTCCCTGATGCATCCCACTTGCTCTTTTTTTCTCCCTCTATTCCAGTGTGGTTGTCTTTCTTTGTGCCAGCAGGGCTCTGTGCCATCAAAGCCCAAGTGTGAGAGTTAGAGGCTCTTTGAAAATGTACTGGAGGCTTTTTAGAGACTCGCACAAAAAAAAAAAAAAAAATCTGTATGTTTGATTTGATTTGATGATGAAGAGACAGTGTTAGCTTTTTTAGTTTTTTTAA
>VUQK01031356.1:8648-22781 GCA_015106715.1 Bujurquina vittata
ATTTTTAGGTAACTCTTAGCTATGTTTAGGGACTATTTGAGATTAAGGAGGTGTGGCTCTGAAAAGGTTAGGCTGGACCTTGGATCTGGAATGCAGCGAGGACAAATATGGGCCATTAATCCACTCTTTGACATTAGCCAGCATTAGCCTTCATCTGTCAGTAGTAGCAGCACCGTGAAACACAGAGACTGAGAGCCAAGTGTGAATTTTTGCCTGTTTGAGCCACATTTGCCTCTCAGTATCAGCCTCACTCTCACCCCCTTCTGTCTCTTTTCTTTTGCTCATTTTCAGTGACTCGCATCTGTCACCCTTTCTTCCTCTGTCTTGCTCATTCTCCCTGCCTCTGTATGATTACTGAAAACTGTACAGAGACAGTGCAAGAGCTCTGCGAAGAGTGGCCGATGCCATTGGCTGGCTGGCACTCCACCCCCACTCGTGATTGGCCGCGGGCCTCAACGTAGGATTCAATCAGCTGGGTGGAAGTGTATGTAGGTCAATGTGTAGTGATGTGAGCCTTTTCTCTCTCTACGATCCCCTCCTCCACCGCCTGGGTTTGGTGAACCGGCTGTTGTGTTAATTGGCCACGTTCCAACTTTCAAACCCAGACTTGAGGCAAGAGAGGAAAAGGGGAATAAAATAGGTAGGTTAAAAGAGGAAGCGAGGTGAAGGAAGGAGGCAACAGAGCATAGGAGAGCGTAGGCGAGGGTGGGGGGAGGGGGATTAACATGGAGTGCCCTGTTGCACCTAACAGTGCAATAGTACAGTGTGTTAGTCAGTCAAACACACAGACACACACAGACATGTGTGCTATCCAAACAGGCACCTGCTGGCAAATATAGCAGCACGGTGTATTTTGTTTCTCTCTGTTTGCTGGAAGAGATGGAGGAGAGGGAAGAGTATCACAAATAATTATGATAAAGGAGGAAGGCTGGAGCTGTGAACTGATGTTATACTATTTCAAACCATGCGCGCCTCACTCGGCTGCTTCTTCACACAGAGCCTGATCACAGGGCATCCTCAGTTCGCAGACCACAAATAACTTAGAAAGAGGATTGCTTGGTTATCTAATCGTCTGGGTTGTGACACTGTGCACAAAGTAAACCCATTCATTTGCGCAGCAATCTTCCAGCAGCTACCCCTCGCATCCTATAACCGCTTTTAAAGTTGAGTGCGCCGCCCAAGGAGAAGCCTGCTTGATGCTTCTGTGCTCAGCTGAACCAGTGAATAATTCACGCTAACCCAAATTCTTCTACAGTGTTTACCTTACCCCTAAGTGCTCCCACACACACACACACAGTCAAGCACCCCCTGTTAGTGGTGCTCCCTAGGCGTTGCCCATAGTAGACTAACCCAGACAAGCAGACTGTGAAAAGCAGACAAAATAAAGTCTTGTACACTTCACTTTACTACTCCCTCCGCACCCATGTCTGTCTGTGTACTTCACATTAAAAGCACCCTGCAGCAGTTTGTGCTCTGTGCCCCCCCCCCAAGTCTGTCTGTGTCTCTCTATCTGCATATCTAACCCTTTCACACACCCTTGCATTTTCTGTTATTATAACGCCCCCATTTCTTTGCATTTTAGATGCAGTAATGCCCACAAGAGGTGAAACACATTCCTCCATTTCTGACCTTCTCTTATTTCCTCTTTTAAATCTTGGTGCGCTCTTTTTTTTTCTTTTTTTTTTTGGTCTTCTTTATATCTTTTCATCCTACCCTAATATTAGTGACTCATCCACGCCCGACTTCATGCACACGTACACATACATAGGCTGACTTTAAGCTGAACTTTACCCCCAACTCATCCAGCCATTGACCCACTTAGTGAGAAATAGCGCACCAGACAGGCAGCAGGCTTTTTACTCCAGGGCACGCTGTGAAAACTAAGCTTAAAAAACAACAAAAGATGCAAATGCACACACACGAGCACACACACAAACACACACACACACACACACACACACACACACACACACACACACACACACACACACACAGAGTGATGTGATAGTGATAGTGATGGCTGAATGAGGCGTGGACCACAGCTCTACTGATCAGTGCATACAGATTTATGTCACTGCAACCAATCAGAGGCGTTAACCGCTCAAAGTCAAACATGTGCAACCTTGACGTGCAGCCTGGGAAACACTGGCTAACCCAATTACATCTGCAGCTTCAGAAAAGAGGCTGACGTGCTGTATAAATCTCCTTAATATGAAACAGATCATATCAGGACACAGAGCAGCAGTGAGGGTTGCAGCGCTCCCCTGCCTCTTTAAAAACCCCTCTGTAATACTTGCCCTTGCCACAGGCTTTGTTACACTTTGATTAAGCATGTTTAGCACTTGAGTGTTTAATACAAGGACTGACGCATGACTCAGTTTACAACAAATGTGGCAGCGGCAGTTATTTTAATCTTTAAACTGATTCTAATACAGCTGAATGTTCCGATCAGCTTTTCAAACACAGCTGAAACATCAACAGCTAATACAAGGAACCGTGTATTAGCCGCTCTAAAAACCCCCAGTTTCTTTTGCTTTCCATTAGTATAGCTAGTATATATATATATATATATACAGCCATATACATCTACTATATAAGCCAACACGAGCCACATATACAGCCTTCATCTCTTGATGCTAAAAGCTTTTAAAACTGTAGGCTCATAGGAAAACTGGCAAATAGGCCCATCAAGTATATAATCTTGATACAATAAATTGGAAAGTCAAACAAGATTATTTACTTGATACAATAAATTGGAAAGTCAAACTGTATCAAGATCATTCACTGGGCAGCATGGTGGCGCAGTGGTTAGCACTGCTGCCTCACAGTTTGAATACCATCTGGAAGGCCTGGGTTCGATTCCACCTCACTTTGCGGAGTTTGTATGTTCTCCCCGTGTCTGGGTTTCCCCTGGGTACACCAGTTTCCTCCCACCGTCCAAAGACGTGCACTTACTGGGGTTAGGTTAATTGGCCAATCTAAGGTGAAAGATCTGGTTGAAATTTGTCGCCTTTTCCAAACTTTATTAGAGTCAGAAAAAGCCTCAGATCCTTCCAAACTTTATCAAAGTCCACAACTTCCTGTCACACAAATCAGCTGAGTCACACACTCTGTTATGTTGTAGGAGAGTCATGTTCCTGGCTATATATTTATAGTAAAACTGGGTAAAAACAGGTGTTCTGTCCACCTGCACAGAGCTCAGCTGCACAAACGCTTCCTGAACAAGGTTGCTGGCGGCCTAGTTTTGTGATAGATGGGTTGCAATGTGTGCATTTTGTGTCCAAGCTGTTTCATACATGGCACCTATTACAAAGTTACACAATTGAGGGGAGAGCCCCAAGAGAAACAGCAAAACAGGAGGGTGCCAAAATATTAGAGACACCTGAGAAAACAGTTATGCATCACATGCATGGGATCTCTAATACATCAGTAGGCCGAAATCCACATGAAATAGTCCACACCAACACTTTATGTCATCTCTCTGTCTCTTTCCTGGCATCTGTCAGTCATTGCACAACAACATGCAAAAAATTCCATAGTTGCATTTTGAGTCTAATGGGCAAAAAAAAAATGAGCGACACTGAAATGTATCTGCAAGGCAGGAACACTACATCAGTGGGACGGCCGGCTGCACTTACCTTTTCAATTTTGTCCAGCCATTCCTTGTTCTGGGCCAACTCGGCCATAAAAGCCTGGTGCTTCAGCCATTTCTTATGAAGCTTCTGGGTCTCGTCTCGGCTACTGTCCCTCGCCATTAGCATCTTCTCACACACCCAATCCCCCAGCTGGATGAGAGACACAGAGACATAGAGGGAGGTGTCGTTATTAGACAGTTACAGTAAATAGCTGTGAGGTGTTGAGACTGTGGAGAGGGATTCCTCATTTCAAAAGATAAGAACAGATCAAAACAGTCATCAGTTGGAACATGATGAAGCTGTTTCATGCATATATGAGTCCAGTAGTTTGCTATGCAGAGAAACCAAATAAAAACTAACGTGTACTGTGTAACTAAACAGACTAACAACACAAAAAATACAAGGTCAAACACACACACATTAAATTTAATGATGCACAGCAAGCACATGTAAGCAGACACACGTGTAGCAACAAGCATGGCGGCTGGGATATACATGTGCACAACCATCACGGTGTCCTCGGCTTCAACACACCCACATCATCTTGTGTGCACACACACACACAAACACACACACGCTCTCCATCAAAGAGTAAAATGTGTACATTTCCACACAGAGATCAACCGTGTGAGGCAAACAGTGGAAAAAGAAGCTCACGCCTGCGCTGAAAGCATCACCAAAATATTCAGGTCATCTTCGACTTCCTCGTCTCTGCCTCATCAACATTCTCATACCTGCGTGCCATATTCATACCGGCAGTCCTCCCCCCTAACCCAGCTGTAAAGAGAATAACCCTTTTACCGGCAGCGTTTAGCAGGAGCAGTCCACAGGGTTGTGGCGGCTGCAGGCAGCCGCTGGTATCCACATCCTCGCTTGTCTGCTGTCACACACATGCAAAGATGCTCTTCACCGCAGAGCAGGAAAGAAAAAGAAAAGCGATGACGGACAGAAAAGAGGAGTGCCTTGTGAAGAGCCAAATACCCCAGGCGGTGATGCAAAGGTGAGGGGAAAATGCCAGGCAGGTGGGGAAATAATACTGGGGGGAAGAGACAGAATGGAAACTGAGGCTGCGCTACCCTCTCTTCCCTCTCTCTGTACACTCAGCCAGGAGAGAGAGAGGAGGGGCGGGGGCGGATCAGTGACGAGAGAAAGAGCGAGGATGACTGAGAGAAGAAAAAAAAAAAACTCCTTCCCAAAACAATAAAATGGCAGGCAGCCGAGCCAGTACGCGGATGCTCCTCCCCTTTCTTCACACCTTCAGCGAGCGGGCAGCTGAGACAGCGAATGGGCTGCCGGGCTGGTTGGAGGAGAGATGAAGTGTAGAAGGAGGGGAGGAGAGGGAGGAGCAAAATCCTAGGATTGGGATTTTGGGGGGCAGGGGGATGCAGGCAAAGCCTCCAGGCTCACCGGTCACAGCTAATGATGGTGAGCCAGGGAAGGTGGAGGGGTGGGGTGAGGACTTTAAATGGTGCATGAAGATGGATGTATGAGAGGGACTCCACGCGGAGGAAGAGATTCTTTTTTCTGCCTTAACTGACGGAAGCCCGCCAGCGTGCATTAACAGCTGAGCTCACGACTCTTCTACAGCTGCTTTTGTTTTATCTTTCCCCTCCCTCTCTATGCACATCACCCTCTTCTATCATCCCTCTCCTCCTCTCTGCAGCAGTCCCAGGCAGCTGCACTCTCAGTCTCCAGCTCGACTGACACTGCTGCAGTGGCAAAGCTCAGAAGAACAGTAAAGGGTTTGGACACTAAAAAGAAGGGGGCTGATAGTGGGTAGAATGGAGGATGTTTTTGTATTTTGACAGATCTACTACAACAGATCAAGGCCAGATTTCAGTCTAATTCTCCTCCATTTGTCACCTCATCCTTGAACTATCATCACACAGCACTGAGGGGTAACGTGCCTCACGTCTACACGCATGCATGAATTGGCACATATAAAACTGTGCTTCACGCTTATACGCAGAGGTCACACATACACACACATGCACGAGTACAGTATCAGGACTACAGAGGTCATGGAGGGTCACGGCCTGATGCCCCTCTAGAGACTGTAAATGAAATGAATGAGTAGGGAGGAGAAGAGAGAGAGTTTCTAAGTGTGCACTGGGGGGAGGATTAATGAGAACATCTGATGTAAAAAGAGGAGAGGGACGGGGGGGGGGTAATAGAAGAAAGAGGAGGGTCAGAGGACGACTCAGTATTAGCGTCATCATCATGTGTTCAGACTTCATCGCTGTCTCCCAATTTGCTACTAACACACATCAGAAAAACCCCAACTTTTCACAAAGGAGCTAAAATAATCCAACAATCAGCATCGGGGGAAATTCTAATTCACCCAGAAAAAGGAGACTCCCCTTCAGAGTATCAGAGGTCTGGGGCCCAAATCCTGGGTTCAGAGACCTACTCAAAGACTGTGAGACTGCGGTATCTGGGCACTAGGTGTTGCTGTTTGTTTCTTCACCTGCACATGCTAACTGACAAGCTACAACACCTTTAAAACATCCCCAGATCTTGCACCTGTGTCAATGCTGAGGCCAAATTTAGAACCAGTTTCATAAATTTCCATTAAAAAGCTGCCACTACCATGACACCACAAATTTGTTGGACCCAGTGCTGGTACCATGAGACCATGTCAGTGGCAGTAGGAGGGACTGCTGCAAGAAGCTCTGATTGGCCAGTGCACCTCAAAAGTTCTGTCTGCCATGATTTCATTCTTTCTGAAATGGACCCAGCTTCTGCTAGTAATGCAGAAATGCAGGTTTGAGAAATGCTATGCATTGGTATGCATTGCTCAGACCTGCCAAAATGTAGTCTCAGCAGGCCCCGATGCAGATCTGGCTCTGCACTGTGACGGCACTGCGTCAGTGTAAACAGGGTGTCTGACATTCAGAGTGATCCCTCTTCTGGGCCTGGCTACAGCTTATTTTGTGTTTTTTCTTTTGTTCCACAAATACAGTCACATACCCGTATGTGAAATCACAATATATCACTTTGTTTTAGTTTGTTGTAAAATAAATGACGAAATAGTAATTGTGATGATACCTGCAAGACAAGAGTATCATTAACTTAAGAGACCTGATGATCCAGGGTTAATGCTAGGTCACTGCAGATGGAAGAGACCACAGCAGTGAAACTCTGTGCTTTTCCTCCTCAGCATACAAGAAGCTGTCCAATCTAAAAGCCCATCTGACAACAGAAAAGCACCAGGAGGCTCGCAGGCATTTACAGAGTAGCTTAACATGTGTTACATCTATCTATCTATATGGATACCTGCTATTTTTAAGCCTTTCAGCCTTTGGGCATGCACCTGCTCTTTACTAAAAACAAACCACGAAGAGAATCCAGGTAAAAAGCTGTAACTGAGTGCACTTCTTCAGTCCCCTTCTGTCCTGAAGACAGTGTTGTACTGTGGATCAAGTGGCTGATGGCAGATTTTTTCACTTTTTGGGCTGAGGTTCTGAGCACAACACACAGCCACCATTTCCTGGTACAGTGCCACATGTGCAAGGTTGCTGTTATGAGTCATGATACACTGCTGGCATTAATATCAAATGAAGTTTAATATGGAGGGTCAGTAAGGGAGATGTGTTCTCTGATGTTCTGCTTCCTCTTGGTGACACGAGCTATTCTTGCTGTCTTGTTCAATAATCACCGCCGAGTATCCGATCTTTGATTTCACTTTGTGTCACTCTCCCTTTGACACCATCTGTGGTGCTCCCCTGCTCCTTCCCATCTCTCACATTGATTTTTGAGGGCATTTTTGTCGCTCACAAGTGTACAGACTCCAGAAGGGTCCATTCATTGTTTCCTACCTTCATCTGTTGCTTCTCATCGGGTCTAACGTGAGAAATACTTTATTGTAGCAAAATTTTCCAATTTTTCTTCAGAAATGAACCTTTATTTAACTAATCTTATACACATATGAATTCTCTCATAAAGGATAGCTGATTTCTTCAGTTTCCTATCTCAGGTTGAGAAAAGAAAAAGGAGAAAAAAGAAGAAGAAGAAGAAGGAAGGTGCGGATGCCACTGCAGGGACAGGTGAGGCAGGTAGAAGTACAAAGAAAAAAAATGTCATGTGGCGCAAATACAACCTTAGAAAACTACTGAGGGTCTGGCCTTGATGATTTTCTGCCAATTTGCATAAAGAATAAACTTAAACTTAATAATAAACTTAATAAACTTAAACTATCAGTAACAGTATAAACTGTAAATGTGACCCTCTGATGTTGTCAGTCTGTGTGTAAATGAGTCAGTGAGTGGGTAGAGAGCAGCAGTGAGCAGCAGGAAGCACGACGATGCAGCCTGGCCCAAAAACAGAAGAACACACCCTGCCAGCAGAGAGCTCAGGTTCCTACAGACTGACGCAGTGTCACTCACCCACTGCTACACACACACACACACACACACAAATTTCCTTTGCCTCCTCTGTTTATAAAGACATGCATTCAACATACATGCACACAGATAAACATGTGGCCTATACACACATGCGCGCACATACACACACTCTCATGTATACAACGAGACACACTCTTCCTCCTTTGAATTAGTGATGAGGGGCTGTGCTGCTGAATTATTCAGCAGAGACAAAGAGAGAAAGTCGCTGAAACTACGCATGGTTTTCAGAGAGAAGTCAGTGACTGTGCTGGGTGAGAGCAAAAGCTGCAAGTGGAGACCAGAGGGGAGCCGTGTGCAGCACACACACGCACGCACGCACGCACGCACACACACACACAGAGCATTATGATTAAAGAGGGTCTCCTCCAAATCTTTTTTTTTTTATCTTCGCTCATTGTTTACATGTTTTGGGTAAGCACTCAAAATCAGGCCAACAAAGCAGTAAATACAGCAATAAAGTAGAGTGCAGGGCTTTTCCTGCACTTAAAGATTTTGGGGAAGCAAAAAACAAAAAAAGTTTTGTTAACTGAGGTTTTATTTACTGGAGCATAACAGAAATTTGGGGTTATGAAATTGCAGGAAATGCTTTGCTTTCTTTCATAAGCAGCACAGATTCATTGTCTTTACTGTATGAGGGCCACAAGTGCCATCAGCCTCCAAAGGCTGAGCCAGGAAAATCTCTGCAGTAGTTGAAATAAATGTCTCCCTTGGAATCCAAAAAACAGGGACAAAACTGACATAAACTATATATTAAATTATCAACGGCGACTTTTTTTTTAATTAAACCATTAACAATTACAGTAGGAGAGTTTAAATTAATATTTACATTTTCTTATTGTTCCCTCTTTTTCCTCTCTCACTGATTTAATTAATTTCTTCCAGACAAGCAAAACTCCCACATCCAGCCTGCTAGCCTCTTACCTCATGACAGTCTTGCAGAAACCTCTGAAGTTCCCACTGGTCGTTCAGTTTTTCCAGCCACTGCTGGGCCAGCTCTCTGTTCTGGTTCCCCCTGAAAGAGTGAGAGAGATGTTCAAAATAACTACCATTGTATATAGGTGTGTGAATGTATCTGTGTTTATATTATTCAGGTGAGCTTGTTTTCTTGTATATTTTGCAGTTGAAAGCAATATATTAATGACACACAGTTATTATTAGATAAGCATTTGTAAAATATTGCATCTCTTCTTTAGAATCGTTAGAAATCATTAGAAATGTACTCAGTTATTCATGTCTACAAACATAAATGATGAGCTTAGATGTTTCTTAAAGCAAAAGGACAAAAACAGCTTCAGTGGCAGCACCTTTATGGAAGAACACCAAATCGCAACAAACAGTCGCCCCAAGGTGATTTATATTGTAATAACCCTACAGTAATACAGAAACACCAATCAGACGACTCCTTGTGAGCAAGCACTTGGCGACAGTGGGAAGGAAAAACTCCCTTTTAATAGGAAGAAACCTGGAGCAGAACCAGGCTCAGGGAGGGGCAGCCATCTGCTGTGACTGGCTCAAAGAGAGAGAGAGGACAAAAGACACACTGTGGAAGAGACACAGAGATTAATAATAACTAATGATTAAATGCAGAGTGGGGTATAAACAAAGTGAAAAGAGGTGAATGAAAAGAAACACTTGGTGCATCATGGGAAGCCCCCAGCAGCCTAGGCCTATAGCAGTGAGTATTAAGCCTAATCTTAAAAATAGAGAGGGTGTCTGTCTCCTGAATCCAAACTGGGAGCTGGTTCCACAGAAGAGGGGCCTGAAAGCTGAAGGCTCTGCCTCCCATTCTACTCTTAAGGAACCACAAGTAAACGTATAATGCACAACACTATCAAAACCACAATTAGAGATTATTCAATATAGTGTACAGATCTCTGTAGATTATAGATAATTTCACAATTCAGTATCAGAGAGACATGGAAATGTTGCTAAAACATATCCATGTGTGGGGTTGTTATTTGTAGATGAAGTAAACAACAACATGAGCTGAATACTACATTATAAACTGCACTGGCCTTTACTCTTCTTGTCTGCACCCAGTAGCGAAAACAACAACATATGCTTCTCATTTCTATTGTTAGAACACTCACAAAATTTACACCCACAAATAAGAGGCTCCGCCCCCTCACGCAGCACAGCTGCAGCTTTCACAGAGATTTCACGGGCAGGTGTCAGTCCTGCAACAAACACACCACACTCTGTTCTCTGTCTTTTGTCTTGTTCATGCTTGTGAGATCCTTTACTTTAATTCTTTGTGTTATTGTTGTATTGTGATAGGACAGCAGCTTATATTTCTGTGCTTTAGAGTCAGCTGGGACTCTGTTTACTACACGGATACTGAGGCCTTCTAATACATTTAAAGGAAATTAAACTGCTGAGATCTTTTACATATGTATAATCAGTATAGTTTAATGTATTAAAGCTGTGTGTTCACAGTTTCAATTGCCCATGAGAGATATGCATTTTTTATGCTTTTTTGATTTGCATTAATCCTCATTGATGAAGGAAATATTACTGCTATATTAAAAAAAACTGCTAAACACTGACCTCCACTATACTCTATTTCAGAGCTTGTTGAGATCACAGAGTTAAAAAACAAAAGCCTTTCCTGATTTCAGTTTGGCTGTTCACTTGTTCATCATCATTGCCTCGTACCCTTCTGGACCGCTTCCAACCCAGCTGCTATTTTTAGGTCATTTCCTGGAAGCCGTATGTCTGTGTAGGTTCTCAGTCATCCAGGTCATAGCAGTCTCAAGAGCTTGAAAAAAAATTCCTGGAAGTCCCATTCCAAACACATTGTGCACTCTCTGTCTACAGCTGGGCACTTTTCAGTTTTCTGTTGAAGAGTCATCGGTGTCAAAGACATCAAAGGCATCGAAGAGGTACTGGGCCAGAACCAGCACCTCCACCAATTTGGACATGTACAAAACACCTCACCTAGGAGGCATGCAGAAGGCACCCTAGTTAGATGCCCAAACCACCTCAACTGGATCCTGCTTGTATCCATGATCTAATCTCTTGGGTCACTACCTACAGCTTATGGCTATAGAAGATGGCAGGAATCTACACTATACTGCCAAAATTATTCACTCGTCGCCTTCGCACACACATGAACCTGAGTAACATCCATTCAGAGGCTTTAATATGATGTGGGCCACCCTTTGCAGCTATAACAGCTTCAGCTCTTCTGTGAAGGCTTTCCACAGGTTTAGGAGTGTTTCTGGGAATTTCTGACCATTCTTCCAGAAGCACATCTGTGAGGTCAGACACTGATGTTGGAGAGAAGGCCTGGCTCATAGTCTCCACTCTAATTCATCTCAAAAGTGTTGTATCAGGTTTAGGCAAACTGGCTCATCCATGTCTTTATGGAGCTGCTTTGTGCACTGGTGTGCAGCCATGTTGGAACAGGAAGGGGCCATCCCCAAACTGTTCCCACAAAGTTGGGAGTCAGAAATTGTCCAAAATGTCTTGATATGCTGAAGCATTCAGATTTCCTTTCTCTGGAACTAAGGGGCCAAGCCCAACTCCCGAAGAACACCCCCACACCATAACCCCCCCTCCACCAAACTTTACACTTTACCACCAAACCCAGACTCCTCCATCAGATTGGCAGATGGAGAAGTGTGATTGATCCCTCCAGAGAACACGTCTCCACTGCTCTAGAGTCCAGTGGCAGCGTGCTTTACACCACTGCATCCAACACTTTGCATTGAGCTTGGTGATGGAAGGATGCAGCTGCCATGGAAACCCATTCCATGAAGCTCTCTCTGTTCTTGAGCTGATCTGAAGGCCACATAAAGGTTGAAGCTCTGCAGTGATTGACTGCAGAAAGTTGGTGACCTCTGTGCACTATGACCCTCAGCATCCACTGACCCCACTCTGTGATTTTATGTTGTTGTTCCCAATTGCTTCCACTTTATAATCCCACTAACAGCTGACTGTGGAATATTTAGCAGTGAGGAAATTTCAGGACTGGACTTGTTGCACAGGTATCATCCTATCACGGTACCACGCTTGAAGTCGCTGAGCTCCTGAGAGCGACCCATTCTTTCACTGATGTTTGTAGCAGCAGGTGTTCGGTTTTTACACCTGTATTGTAAGTGACTGGAACACCTGGATTCAGTGAGCTGGATGGTGAGTGGATGCTTTTGGCATTATAGTGTAAATTAACCAGTAAATCATGAGCTTTGTCACCTCAAACTTGGTAGGTGGTAATTCTCATACCAGCATAAGTTTTTAATCACTTCTCATATTTTAGGCTATTAGCAATGTAATTTCCCTTCTCTGTATTTTCATGCATGCACAGTATGTGGCACCTGTTGGCAAGGGTGTCGATGCGCTCCCTGATGCGTTCAGAGTAGATGTTGCTCTGGCTGATTAGACTTTCTCCTGCTTCAATCACAGCTTTAATCCTGTGCAGGTTCAGCTCCATAGTGGTGGTGAAGTCCTTGTGTTTCTTTATAGCTGCTTCCACTGTTTCCACTGTGGTGGGCAGTTCCACGTGAGCAAGTGCAGACTCCTGGAAGACAAAGGCCAGAGAAGTCAGGTGATTTTTTTTTTCTGGTTCAAGAACTAAAATTAAAGTGAAAGATGAAAACAAAGAGCCTGTGAGAGGAAGAGCTCAGAATAAATATGATTGAATCTTGAATTTTTAATGAAGAGTTTATGTTTTCATTATCAAATAGTGATGCATGGATTGTAGCTATTTGAATCCACATGCAAGAGTAAATCCTTCATCTGCCAGCCAAACTGGTTTTCCATTTTAGAGATATTCAACTGATCATACATTACCAATATCTGGCAGGCTCATATTTTACTGTGAGGAGGCTGTCTGTAAGGACAACCCATCAGACTGTGGAAATATAAACCATCTCATCCTGCCCACCTTATATCCCTCTCTCTCACGGGAGTTCTCCTCGCTGCTGCTGACTTTATCAGCAGCTTCAGGCACTTTTCATTCCCTGTTTTACCACCAAAAACATCCAGCTAAGAATCTATGGACAGTATCCTGCTGCTTTGCAATGCAGGGCACACTGTGAGAGAAAAGTAAGAGGCCTTCTGCTGCTTTTAACTTTCTCAGGTTAGAAACAGCAGAGCACGGCTGCAGAGCACGCCTGACATCTTTGAGCCCTCGATTATTCCCTGGTGGTTACCTCTGAAACATTTGACAGCTCTACAGTTTTTATGTAGCAGTCAGAGACATGGCTAAGTTATGTTTACTGGCAGCAGAGCAACAAATTTTTATAAAGGAAGATAAAACTAAGATGTTGGAAATATGAAGTTATTTAAAGACATAATAGCTGCAGGCAAAGCAGCCGAGTGAGTGTAAGCACTGTACAGTAGTTCAGTAGTGTGTGCTTTAAGCGCTTTGGTCAGTGAGAATGGAAACTTCTACTATATTGATAAAGCGTTACCTATTTAAATCCATGAAGGAGAGCCGGGAGGCAAAAATCCCGACTGCGTAAGTTAACCTTTCATCATTCGGACACAGGAGAATTTGATGGAATACATCATGGTATAAATTCATGTCTGGTGTGTGTAAGGCAGTTTTAGTTTTTATTCTTTCAGCTGCGGCCTCATTCATACCTGCTGACCTCTTTTCGCAATCCTGACCTGGATTGCAGCATAAGTTACCATGGCAATATATCCTCTTTGGTAACCCTGAAGTTACCGGGATGAGCCCAAATCCTGCATTAGTTTCACCTGTGTCTGTTTCCACCTGCATTAGGTGTGTGTGTGTGTGTGTGTGTGTGTGTGTGTGTGTGAGAACAGGGGGGCCTATCCCAGCTGTCACAGGGCGAGAGGCGGGGTACATCTGTACAAATCAAATCAAATCAAATCAATTTTATTTATACAGCGCCAATTCACAACAAATAGTCGCCTCAAGGCGCTTTGTATTGCAGGTAAAGACCCTACAATACTGCAGAGAAAACCCAACAGTCAATACGACCCCCTATGAGCAAGCACTTGGCGACGGTGGGAAGGAAAAACTCCCTTTTAACAGGAAGAAACCTCCAGCAGAACCAGGCTCAGGGAGGGGCAGTCATCTGCTGAGACTGGTTGGGGCTGAGGGGAGAGAGAGAGGACAAAAA
>VUQK01031359.1:2263-13947 GCA_015106715.1 Bujurquina vittata
TTCACTAAAAGCCACACCGGCAGTGCTTTTGCCTCTCCAACCCATTTCCAGCCAGCTCAATGCCCTTTTTTTTTTTTTTCTCTCTCTGCTGCTTTCCAAACTCCAAACCTCCAGATGAGCCTTCTCCTTACCCTTTCCCGGAACATCAACCGCCATAATGGATTCAGCGCCTTTCAGATATTATCTGTTGTCAGGCACCTCATTTTAAACATCTCACTGCCGATAACAACAATAGCAGAGGCACCGTGACGGTGTAAGGCTTTAGGGGCAGGGCGTGGGTTCGAAAGAACAGCTTTTAATGGACATGCATTTTCAAGTAATAGATGGAAAACACCGGATAGCAGCAGTAGCAGAAGGGCTGCAGCCAGTTATTACATTAATATTCTCTTGATTTTCTTGTTAATTATCTTCACTGACCAAAAGATTGTGAATATTGCTGTCAAAAGTTGAAAAGCATTTAATTAAAACATATCTAAATCAACAAAATCTGAGATTTAGCAAATCAAAACCAGGCTTAATTATTTCTGTTGATTTTGTTCTTAAACTGTTTTCTGTTTTGCATCTCAACAGTGCAGTTTGTTACGTAAAAAAAAAAAAAAAAAAGCGAACAGAATCTAGCATGTAGAGAGCTTTTAGATCTTCAGCTTTGCCGGCACTCAGCTGGGCTTTTGGAAGTTGGCACAGCATGACTCATCCTTTGAGAGAGAGCTCTGTCAAGGGTTACACAGCAGACAAAATGCAGCAACTGAAGTGGAAAAAGCACTCGGTTTATGAAATCGGTCCCATGACCCAAAAATCACACACAATTTTACAATAGTCCGGTAGAGGCTGGCTAAAACTTTTAGTTATTGTGTTGGCATATTTTTACACAGTTCTTAATTCAGTGCAATTAAAAAAATTACCAGTGATTTAGGATGATTCATGTCTTTTAGTCCTTCACCCACGACTTTAACATGACTCTTCTTACATGTTTGGTCGACTCGCTTTAAACTTTCTAGCTGAAAAGTAATTTTATTGCATATAGTGTCTTAGTGTCAGTAAGTGGTCTGTACCTAAGGGTCTCATGTGTCTAACCTGTTGACTTTGACTGCTCCCTTTAGCATCCAAGGCAGCCTGTGACAGCCGGGACACATCATTGGCTAATAGAGGTAACTGCTGCATGACATCACCGGTGAGATACTTTGGGTGGCTGCACAAATAGACTGGGAGTCATTTAAGCAATCCATTGCTTTTCCAATGGTCTGTGACAACAAAAGACTTTGTTGTGTTTTCTGTCTCTTTCTCGCCCCCTACTTGTCTTCAATTTCCACTCTACCATCTTGTCTCCGTCTTTCTTAGTACTCGTTTTCCATTCTTTTTCTCCTCCTTCTCTTTCTCTCTCTGCCCCTCACACACACACACACACACACACACACACACACACTTAAGACACACTTTAAGACTTAAATCCTCTCCTCTGCACCTGGCTGCTACAATAGAGCGCTGATCAAAGGCATCCGTCTTTACATGCCTGCTCTGATAGTTTCATAATGGGCCCATAACGTGAACATTCAGCTCCATTGTTTACGCCATTAGTCACACAGGCTTATGGAAAATTACTGCAATGCTATATTGAAAAGCCATCAGCAGGAGCAGCAGTAATGCTACAGCAATACCGTGCCAAGATGCTATCTATCACATGTGAATGCTTCCTCTGCGCACACAAAGCTGTTATGAAATGGTAATTTGTTAGCACATTTTGGTGTAATGATGAAGGATTTTTTTCATGGCATGATAAAGCACTCAGCATATGATGTATGTTGGCCACCCGTGACACGGCATATATTACAGAAAAATTGGCAGTATTGTTATTTATTTGTTTGTATCAAGGTCAGAAGTATGTTGGTATTGTGTAGGATGATCTCTTTTTCCCTTGATTGCAATTTGCATGACAAACCAAAGCTATGCATTCATACAGCATAATTTCATTTGCGGCTCATCATTTGTGTAATGCTCCTTGTTTCAACACCACGTAACACTTTGTATGTGATGGAGCAGTAGTTATATCCAATAAAATAGCAGAACTGGGCCAGTTTTTTCTTACACATTTATGGATTTTGCCAAAATATAACATTATGCCATATTTGGTTTAAGCATCTTTGCTGAAGCACAGTTTATTTGTTAAGCAATAAATGCTATCATTTGTAGGTGGGGTCATAATTCATTTTTGATTAATGACAAGAAAATGCACAGTCTCCAAAGTTGTCATTCCAAGCAGTTAATCAAATCATCTCACTTATTTCTGGATCATAATAGCAGACTCTCTCCATGGCAGTCCTTCACATTCAACCTCTGGAAAGCACCATGCTGTTTAGCAATGTTTATAGCTAAAAGCCAGCTCTTCTGACTTGTGTAATAATTGCAACACATCTATATATCAAAAGATCTGACATGATATTCCTCACTCAGCATTTTCCACATTAGGTGTTTGGTTATTGCTGCTGCCTGTCTGATGGCCTACATCAACATAATTCTGCAAGAACGTCAGGCTGGCGGTATCAAAGACAAGTATCCTTATTTAAAGTATAAAATGTAGACTTTAAAGAGGGGGGCCTGTTACGCTTTTCTTATTATCTATAATGTATATGCATTGTTGCTGTGGTTTATGCTTGTAATTAACATCCATTTTCTTAAGCACCTGTCATGTTCACGGTCATGGGGAGGCTGAAGTCTATCCCAGGCACCATAGGTGAAGGGCGTGGTACACCCCGAACACAGGGCTAACACAGAGATACTGACAACCAGTCGCACTAACATGCATATATTTGAACTGTGAGAGGAAGCTGGAGTGCCTGGGGAGAGAACGTGAAAGTTCCACACAGGAAGGCCCTGGCTGACCAGTGGATTCCTGCTCCCAGGAATCACTATACGCATGTGAGGCAAATGTGCCAATGCTTAAATATGCCCGAAGCGCCGAAAATCTGCTCAGTGTATGTACAGATAATCCCTAACAGGGAAATTTTCATTTCAAACTTTTTTTTTTGCATTCTTGGATCTGTATGTTGAGGAACATGGATATATGTAATATGGTCATCTGGTCATCTGTGAGCACAGATGCGCCACCCACCTTCCATTCAAACCTTCTATTTGCTAGGGGTATTGAATCAGAGGAAAGTCGTCCTAAAAGAGTTAAAATGACACATTTCAGTCAGATGAACTGATGGGCTACACAGAGTCTCAGTACAGGATAAATAAGGATTATTTTAAACTGTGAATCATAGAAAGCAACTTGAGAAGTGATCAATATTTAAAACATGGAGATGCGAATGACCATAATAGCGTCACTTTAAGTCTTTGTTGAAAGATAATATATTACTGTACTTTCGTGTACTGCTTTCAGTCTCCATTAGAAGTCTTTAGATGTGTATCCTAGCTTCGCATTTCATACAAAAATGTTTTTTCTTTAATGTAATACATTTAATCTAATACAGAGTACTCACAATTCATGCACAGTTCATCACTTACTGCAAGCCTCAATACGAAAGTGTACTTTTGAGTTGGAGTTTTTTCTGGTAATGGGATATCTGTTGTGTTTACTAGCGTACATGATCTGTATATTTCTGTTGTTGCCACCTTTTTTTAAGCTGTACTGTAACAAGAAGGCATTACTGGAGTTACATAACTTGTATCATTATTAGCGCAGGAGAATAGCAGCAGTGATTAATGGTTGCAGCTCGGTGGCAGCAAGCTTAGTGGTGTTTCTGTGTTCTGCAGCGGCCTGGTGGTGACACATACAAGTCAATCAGAGTGGGCCATTCTACCACAGAACAGGCTTTTTGGCTTAATTAAAGTGATGTTTCAAACTGCCACCTGGCCTGTACACTCTGGCACATGCACACACACACACACACACACACACACACACACACTGCAGCCACCCATACAGCATGTTCTACACACACACATGCACACAGTATACAGCTACATAGACTACTGAGAGCCTTTACACACCGCAAACTCTAAAATACACAAGCCATATGGCACAATTTACACAAACACGCAACACCTCAGATGCACACGCACCACTGCACATTTGCACACAAGTATGCTCGCGCACTAACACACACGGGCGTAGAGTGACTGGAAGCAGCTGCTAGTGTAATTGCTTGGGGTTGGATGAGGTTATAAATGGTTTCTAGTGGCCGAGAGGGGAGAGGGGGAGGGGAGAGCTAGAAAGAGGGCAGCTGATTAGTTTTGGACTGCAAGTTGAACGTGTGACTGTATGTGTGTGGATATCAGCTGATTTAGCCTCCATAATGCTGTAGAGGAGCTGTCTGTTAGCCTAGCCATATCATATAAGGGTAACATTTTTGCTGAGTGCACATGCTAGAATATCATGTGTTTTTTATTCACACACACAAATCCTATCCACCGATACACACATGCGGATCCACTTCCTCCATCCTCACTGGCTTTCTCACACACGCGCACACACACACACACACCCTCACACACCTGCCTCCCTCTCCTCCTCCATGCTGTGCCAGCCTCGGCTGCGTCGATCGCAAAGGTATTTGATATTCATGGTTTATCAGCATGGAGCTACAGCGAGACGCATCAGAAAGAGTGAGAGAAGAGAGAGAAGGTGAGGAGGGGATGGGGGAAGGAGGGACAAGTAGGAGTCTTGAATAGAGAAAAAAGGGAAGCAGGAAGGGAGGGTAGGAGAAAAGGGGAGGTAGGGAGCAGTGGAAGGATGAGTGAAGAGAGTATGAAAATTTTTCTTCATGGAAAAAGAGATCATGGCAGAAATGACAAAAGACAAAAAAGTGGGCACTTTTTGGCCATTTCGTGCGGACTGTAAAGGATGAGATGGTGATGAAGATACAGAAACAGTAAGAATGGCTGTGCTTAAAGTAGCAATAGAAAGTCAGTAATATGGAAAGAGATTTAGAGTATGAATACGCAGAGAGATTGTGCTACAGTAGGCAGCCAACAATGGTCTCCACAGCCGACTTCTCTCGACCAATTACACCCTTCACTGCCTCCTTTTCACTTTGCTCCCTCTCTCCTCTCTCTCTTTGCAATCGTCACCTCCCACCCTCATTTTCTTTTTTCTTTTTTTTTACCTTAAAATTCCCCTCAACTGACTTTTCCAGATGCCGTCAAATTGACATGTCTGTCCAGCCAAAGTCAAGCTAATCATTTCAGGCTCTGCAGTGGAGAAGAGGAGAAGGAAGTGGAAAAAGAGTCTGATTTCTCGTAATGCTCAAGTTTTACTCGCTGTAGGATACAAAGAAGAGTCGAGGCTTTGAAGGTGTGAGACTTGCATTAGATGTGCAGCACTCGAGAGGTTTGGGGGTGGATGGGAATGAGTGAAAAGGAGAAGGCGAGAGGGACAGAATGCTTCAGAAAGCCAGTGGGTGAGAGGAAAAAAGAGACTTTTCCCGCTTTCAAATGGCAAAGGATAAAATTTTATGTTACAGCCAACATTTGGTCAGCAGTTCCAAAAATAAAAAATAAAATACAAAAACCGCAAATTATTGTGCTGAGTTAAAACCTGTTGATCCTCTAAGTCCTGCTCCACTCACTGTCATCACCTGTACTGTGTTTTAACAGTAATCTCATCAATCTTTAGTTGCTCCCATACATAATTTCTTCAGTTTCTTTTGTCTGACAGCTGAACAAGCTGGGACCACTCGCTTTATGGATACCACCTGTTAACGAGACAAAAAAAGAATTTCCTATGATTTCAGAGATTTCAGACTTCAGCGGTGGTTTCCTCAGCAGATTTCAAACGTGAGGCTGAGTCTGAAGAGTACTTTAAAAAAAAAAAAAAAAGTAAATTTTTGTGTGAGACTAATGCTAGCTTAATGTCAGAGATAAAAGCAAAAACTGCGGCTCCTCAAATCTAGATGGTTTGTTTTGGTTACAGTTGCAGAAACAATTAAGACGGCGGGCACCAAAATGACGAAGGCAACGGCTGAAGCAAGGAAAAGTAAATCAGTTGGAGAAGGGAGGTGGCAGAAAACAGGCCAAACAAGGAGATGGAGGGTTTTTTTTTGTTTGTTTGTTTTTTTTAAAGGGAGAGAGAGAGACGTATAAAAAGGCTGGTGGAAAAAAAATACGAAAAGCAGAGAAAGGAAAAGGAGCGAGTGAGAGATGCAGGCGTACAGTGAGAGAGGTGGCGGTGTCCGTCTCCTTTTGTGTTCCACATGGATTCATCCCTTTCTGTCGGCCTTTCATTCACACTCCCTCGCTCGCTCACTCTGTCATTGTCATGCTCACACTCTCATTCTTTTCACCCTTTTCTTTTCAGCTCCTCGCCTTTTCACCCTCTCTCTATTTTCCTCCATCTCTCCTCTCAAACCCATCACTACTTTCCTTTCCATCACCTTGATTCAGCTCCTTTCACTTTGTGCCTTCCTTGCTCCCTCCTGTGCCTGTGTATATATATATATATATATATATACATATATATATATATCTGTGTGTATATAGATATAGATATATCATGATTCAGATTAGGTTATCAATTTCTTTTGTTACACGTGATCATAAAACTTATTTTGACATAGAAAAGATATAACATCAGAATGTTCTTGCTAATATCGCTTGAGGCTTTCTTTGTATAAACCAGTCAGCTGGAGAAAAGTCAAGCTATACAATGTTGATCAGCAGTTGGTAGTTTTGTGGAACTACCAACCCCGCCCCCCCCGTACTCATTTCTGCACTTTGGCTGGTTAAACTAATCTTAGCTCCACAGACTTCACTCCACAGATGGTACCATACCTGATCTGTGGCAGGCGTCCTCACTTCCTATTAAGGTGCTTTCACACAGTATGCCACATGAGTGGGATGCTCTGAAACCCATTATTTACACTGGTTTGCACAAGCCGTAACTGCTGTCCTTGCAGCCAGTGAAAAGGGGGCATCCAGCCATCAGCATGCGTGATTGAAGAAAAAAATTGATTATTATAGGTGTGAAGTAACTGAATTATACAACAGCTTGTATTAAAAACATGGGAGAAAAACTGTTTCACATTTTTTGTGTATTCCTCCCAGAAAAGAGATACAGCACACAGATTGACATACCCCTGAAGTCTTAAACTATTTTTGCTCTGACCTCAATGGCTCCCTCAAACAGTGCACATGCTGCATCCTGTGTGAGAGTCCCAATAATCCATCGGTACCAAACTGTCTGCAGCGATAAACTAAAGGGTGCTCCCAAGATGATCCTCAAAGAACAGTGATGGTGCTAAATGGCTAAAAAAAGATTTTTCAGCTTCTTCAAAACAAAGAAGCTGTAAACCACTCTTACGATCTGAGTCCGATAATCCTGGCCAGAATATGCCCATGCCATGGAAAAACCTGGTCAGTCTTTTTTAAAAAAAAATTTTTATTTTTATAAAACATTGCAGAGCCTAGACTCTACGTAGAGTCTACCAACCTCACTGCTAACTACCATTGCTGTAAGACTCTCACAAGACCATTTTTCTTGCTGTCAGCGTTAACCAGATACACTTTACAATGATGATCTTGTAAATTTGTAAACATGACACCATATGGGATGTGGCAGTTAAATTCAACCAAAACACGATTTAAATCTCTAAAGATGAGACTTATTTTCAGCCTTGAAATAAAAACACTTCAGTTGTGTGGTATTTTGACGAGTAACAATGCCTTTACTTTTTTTTTTCTTGTTCAATTATTCACAGCTAAGGAGTCACTTTTTAATTTGCCTTCAATTTAGTTCAGCAGAATGAATTGGGCCAAAAATAATTAAATTCCTGTTGTCTTTATTATTGTGCAGCACCTCCAATGAATTGTGCCTCATATCAAATTGACTTGCGCTCTGTTTTTAATTTTGTCTCAACTTTATTCCAGGTAGTATTCCTTTGTCTTTCTGAAACATGCAGACACCCTGGCGGTGCTCTTCGTGCTTCCTTGGCCTTTATCTTCCTCCTTCCTTCCTCCCCTTCCCTCCCCGTCCTTTTTACTCCATCCTCACTTTGCCCTCCTCCTCTTCCTCCTCCTCCACTTTGCCTCTCCCTCCATCCCTCTTTCTCCCTCCTCGGTTGCACCCAGAGTAATTCCATCTCTCTCCCAGCAAACAAAGGGAGCTAATGACATGCTGACACCGAGCCCGATGATTGAATTCATTAGGCGTGCACAATAATTGCCAGGCGCTAGCGTGCACGCACCCATCTATTCAGAGGACAGCTGTCAAATAACAAGCAAGAGAGAATAGCTTTTTATTGTTGAGCTGGAAGAGAGAGTGAGAATGAATTTAGAGAAAGAGTGAGAGAAGCACCTGTTGTGGAGGGGGAGAGAGAGAGAGCACTCAGCATGTCAATTAGGCTGCTGTGTTCGTGCACGGTTACTGGGAAGTTTACTGCCTGTTTGACACACTTGGCATCATGATTCAGGTGCAAGGTTTGTGCTTTTATTCTTTAAGTAACATAGTCACTTCTGTATGAACATTTTTAATCGGGACATTTTTAGTGGAACAGATGGGCTTGCAGTTAGTTTTGGGTTTAGGCTTAATATCTAAGCTTGAGCTCTCTAGGCTCAGGTGAGGCCTTAGTCATGTTTTACTGTTTTAACCACCTCCATCATGTTCATTACCTATATATTATAGTTAATTGTCCATATTTTGAGTTTTTCCTTCCTTGAAACTCTAAAGTTGTGTTGTTCATTTGGAGCGAGCATGTTTTCCATTTTTGGCATTTCAAGTTTCTGCTGCTGTTATGTAAAATGGTTTCACAGCTTGGACTGAGCTTTAAGGCCTCATAAGGGTGACGTTAATGTAATCACCAAGATGTGCTGACAAATGTACAGCTATTGAACACTTCTTAGTTGTGTACCTGCAGATGCTTCACAGTAAATGCTCTCCAATTGCATTTGCTTTGATTCACGCTGTGCTTTCAGGTGCATGGCAGAAGTGTTTAGTTAGCCAAGATATTGGCTATTGTGGAGCTTCATATTACCGCGCAGTCGAGGCGCGGGTATTAATGCCGTCTTTGTTACTGGTGGATGTGACGCAGGTTAGTGTTGTGTCATTTGTCATTGGTGGAGCAGGCTATAATCTTTCTTTGAAATTCTTCTAGTGTAGGAGATGGGGCTGCAGGAAATGGCATGTTTTCATGATAACTAACTTCAGTCTTATTCATTACGGTTTACTCGGACTTGCAGCTTATTGTTTGGCACCGAAGATCAAAGCTACACATCCCAATTATTTTGAAATGTCATAGTTAATGTCAAAATGAGTATTTCCTTAGTTTATCTGGTTCACTGTTGACTAATGAAAGTCTTGCGCCTTAATTATACAAGAGAAGTCTCTGCCTGCAACTAAGCACCTGATTTAACACTTAAGACTGGTATTCTGTTTAACACTAATAAATCTGTTGTAGCTAATGAGCTTGCACTCTGATTTACCTCCGTGCTATCTGCCCTGCTGCAATTATATGCAAGTTCTTTTCATTAACCTCAAGTAGCCAAATGAATGTCCTTTTAACTTTTGTACTTTTGCTAACCCCAAGGAACATGGAGAAAGCATGGCGAGCCTAAAGGGGATTTTGGTTTACTGCTTCAGGCTAAATGCATGAATGTTTTTGCTTTGGATAATTAAATATTCATTACAGTGTATGAGCATTTAACTGTATTTAAATGTGACTGTGTCTATGGATGGGCTTTCTGGATTTTAAAAAGTTTCTTTGTAGTTTCTCTGTGTAAATCACTCTCTCTCTCATTCTTTGCTTCCCCTCTTACAGAAGACTGAGGAGGACGAGTTGGTCCTGACCCCTGATGGGACCAGAGAGTTCCTGACCTTTGAGATTCCCCTCAGTGACTCAGGTTCAGCAGGTTTGGGTGTCAGCGTCAAAGGCAACCGCTCCAAGGAAAACCATGCAGATCTGGGCATCTTTGTCAAATCCATCATAAATGGAGGTGCAGCCTGCAAGGTATCTGCAAGGTCTTTCTTATGAATAGCTTCTCAAGGAGCATCTGAATGGAAATATACGAAAAAAAGATTAGAGATGTGGTGTTCGTTCATGTAGGAAAGGGTTTTTTTTTTCTCACTGAAATATCAAGAAGCCCATTCAGTTATGTTTAAGTCTTGTGTGCAGCATTGACTCCTTTCTTAGACCAGACCAGTGGCAATATCATTTAGTTTTGAATTAAATCCATTTGTCTTGATGCATTTTGTTGTTTGAGACTTTGTTTGTGGACGTTTAAAACTTTAAATCTTGGGTATGAATTTTCTATATATCTAGCCTCAGAAAGTAACTTAAAACCAGTTAATAGCCATGCTGCTGGATCTCTGGTGGTTTAACCTTCTAACAGGGAACATGAGGTAAAATGACTTTTCCGTTTCAAAGAAACACTTTAGCTGTGATGAGCTCTATGAGCACAAAGCACCCTTTCTTCTGTGGCTGGCTGTAGTGCTGCAGTCAGTTTCAATAGTCCTTCAACTTGATTGTTTTTCATACAAATAAGCTTGTGTTGACAGCACATGATAATGGACCATTTTCTGCAAGACATTAGATCATGATGAGAAACAGGATACACTTAGTCAGTGAGACTGTCTGATTAGATCAAGGTTATTGTTAAACTGGAGGTATAAGTGCTTTTTATTTATCACACTGTGTGTATTGCTTAGTCAGTTAAAAAATGCACAGTACACTTTTGCAGTGCTACTAGTATTAGCGAGTTTACACACCATATTATACATTTCTTGGGTGGCTGTAGCTCAGGAGGTAAAGCAGGTCACCCACTGATCAGAAGGTCGGTGGTTCGATTCCTGGCTACTCCAGGCTGCATGCCAATGTATCCTTGGGCAAGATACTTAACCCCAAGTTGCTCTGTTGCTCAAGTTGAATGTGTGTGAATGTTAGATAATTAAAGCACTTAGCTTACTTACACATGGAAGTGCTTGTATGAATGGGTGTGAATGGGGTAAATGTAAACATGTTGTATAAACGCTTTGAGTGCTCAGAGTAGAAAAGCGCTATATAAGAACTAGTCCATTTACCATTTATATGCTTTCCTTATATATAATTTCTTGTCCATTAAAAGGATGGACGGCTGCGAGTAAATGACCAGTTGATAGCTGTGAACGGGGAGTCACTATTGGGGAAAACCAACCAAGACGCGATGGAGACGCTACGTAAATCCATGTCAACTGAAGGCAACAAGCGTGGTATGATCCAGCTCATTGTGGCCAGACGAGTGGCCAAAAGAAACGAGGTAAGGAACAAAGTGAAAGATAGATTTGAATGTGTGTGTGCACTTTTTGATCGACTGACTTTGGTATGTGAATGAAACGTACCTGGACAATCACTGCTTTTTAATCAGAATCTCTGTTTGCAGATTTTTTCAATATTTCTCACTGATAATAAAGCCCCCTTAGATGTCTCAAAGCCTCAGGTTTGGAAGCTAACCGATGTATCGACCATTATATCGCTTGATATTATGTATTTGCAGATATATCAGTATCGGCATTTATAAAAAATTGTTTTTAAAAAAATCCCCTCCGAGAGTCTATATTGATCAGGTCATTTTTCTCAAGTATTTATTTTGAGGAATTTCGTGTGTGTGTGTGTGTGTGTGTGTGTGTGTGTGAGCGAGAGAGAGAGCATGAGAGAGCGACAGAGAATTTGGAAAAAAAAATCCATCTAAAAAATATTAATATTTCTTTAAGATCCTAA
>VUQK01031359.1:17017-34586 GCA_015106715.1 Bujurquina vittata
GATCATTGGGCAAAGGTCTTCAGCCAAACTCAAATCCCAGCCTAGCTAGTTAAAGTCATTGATTGGAGTCATTTGGCCCCAGTATTGACTCAAATTTGATGCTGTTATTTACTGATATGCTGTGGCATTTATGATAGTTGTCTTTAGAACTGTCACCAAATTCAGTAAGAAATGCAGAACCCATACTGAATGCATTAATACAGACAGACAAATTAATATCCAGCAGACAAGAGATGAGGCAAAGACACGCACACACCGTCTGAGGCTGTAGTTGTGTGCATTATGGTCATTCCTTCTTAAATCAACATGGGCCTTCTGCTCATACATCTTGATGTGTTTTTTTGAAAAATGATGATGAGTATTGGCTAGTTAAATGACTGTATTAAAAAAGTCAAGGACTCCTGGAAAGTCCCATATTTGAGCACACAGTGACAATTTCTGAATGTTATATATTTGAAAATACTGCAAAATAAAGCATGTAGAAAACTCTTCAACATAAAATTCTTATTCCCCAAAATAAATTAATCCATTAAACTTTTATGCTGGATTCAGAAAATACAACAAATTATCATCAGCATATAGTCAAGTCCAAATAGAACAAAATTCTGGAGTTTGCAGATGGTACTGTGATTATAACAAAAAATATTTTTTGGAATGTTCAAAGGTTGTTTCACTGATTGTGCCATGTGAACATTGGCATTATGAGACCACTCGTGAAACATTTTTTTTATTTTTTATTTATGTGTCTAAGGATGTCTTGTTAAAGTATTCTATGCGCATTATTTATTTATTTTTTTCATTTTTTTTTCTTGTTTTTAACTTGTCAATACTCAGACATTTTCTGATGTCCCAAATTACAGATCCTGATTAATTTTGATGGTAAGAAAGACCAGTAACATTTTTAGGTTTTTAACCCTATATAGCTTTTTGAGATATTCATTTTCAAATATTTCCTCAGATTTAGGAAGTTTAAATTTCACAGCATTCATTATATATGTTCAAACTTTTGGCCATAACATTTTTATTCAATTATGAGCAGAAAATGTTATAAGAATTTGCTGATTTGAGATGGAATGACCTGTAAGGGTAACCGGGCAATCAAATGGTCTATTTGTCCAGCAAGAAACTGTCATCATGGGTCTTCAGGGATATGTCAAAACGGTAGAAAGCTAATGGGGTGGGGGGGTCGCCAGCTCGGTAACAGCCTGTGGCTCAACAACCTATTGAAAATCCATGCTCATTTATCCTTGTTACCACATTGGCAGCATTAGCATGGATCGCCACCCCTGTGTCCAGCCATTACCACTGATCAAATGTTAGCAATGCTAGTTCCCTTCAGCCTCATTCTCTCACTTTTGAGAAAGACTGTGTTGTGCTTCACTCTTTCCCCATTACAAAGGATTATTTGTTCTTTATTAACCTTTATAAAAGCACTTCAAGTGGTTCATTTGGTTAAATCAGAGGAAGGAATTAATCTCTCAGGCACTTGAATATAGAAGAATAGAGTTCAAGAAACTGCAACTTTAAGTCTAACATCAGCTTCCTGTTCACTCAGGAGACACCAGGGAGCCCGCTGGGACCCCAGCAGACGTTGAACACCTCCCTAGATGACCACGAGCGCAGAATCTCTCATTCGCTGTACGGTGGCCTCGAGGGCCTCGATGACAACTTGATGCCTCGGCAAGGCATGCTGCCACGCACAATAGGTGAGTTGAACATAGCTTATTAATTTTGGCTTCTCGCTCTCATTCGGCGGCTTCTGATTGTAACTTTCCCTCCCTTGTTGAAGTTTCTGGTCTTTCTGAGGTGCGATTGCACCACCTGCTCCTCCTGTTAATGATGTTTAAAATTCTAATCAGTTACACGATCGTAATGTTTAAACAGAGAACATGAAAGAACGTGAAATTGTCAGGCAGCAAGAGACAGTTGGACAAATGTCCGCTCGACAATTTGTTGCTTGAATGCGTTCCGAAAGCATGTATCCGTACACGTGTGTTGGTTTTCATACCTCTGTGTTTCTCTGTTTCTAAATAACCTATTGCTCAAACAAGCTGGGTTGGTTTGAAAATGACTGTGTGTGTGTGTGTCTTCAAGAGACATTTGCTTTTGTGTGTGAGAGCTTTGTGCACATCTGTGTAAGATTGCATTTGTGTAGCCCTTGAGTGATTGATGGATGGGTGGTTACGTTTGTTAATGTCAAAGATAGACTTCTGTACGCCAGATGGTAAAACTGTATAGCTCGCCTGTTTCAATTTCAAGAAAGAACAGAATGACCCGACTATCTTCCTACGTTTTGTCCTTTGCAGTTGTTTCGCAGTTTTTCTTCTGCTGAATCATCGCAAGCTTATCCAAACCAAAAAAAATAAAACCATACAGGAAATACTTTTAATGTAAATTAAACAGAAGAGTTGGAAGAGTTTAGGTAACTTTTAACTTGTTTTTAAAAAAATGGCTCTAACCAACGCAGCCATGTTAATCAATGCAACATAATCTGAAAGTGTTTTCCATTTATGCAAATTGGTTGACATTGGCACCGTTGTTAGTATAAACAAAAGTGTAAGCTATGAGTGACAGAGAAAAGTGTTAATAGGTGAAGCGCCACCATGCTGCCACAGTGGCTGCGTTCATCCATGCTTAACAAACAGCAAGCACCCATAATGAGCGTACAGGGTCGGGAGTGAACGCACGAGGCAGATTTACGGGAGATACAGCAGCTCTCTGCTCAGCAGAGGCAAATGAGATCGCTGTCACTTTACGGCCAGACAAACTGATGTCTGAATCTGTTGTTCCATTGAGTTTGTAAAGCTGGAGTTTATCCTGATGCTTTATAAAGGTAATAAGTCAGTCCTTATAGATGGTTGAAAATCTGGGCTACCACTACATACTGACCAGATGTGAAGAATACTCAATACAGTCATAGTCCTCAGTTTTGTTGATAGGGAGAAGACACTAAGAGATTTCTAAAAGATAAAAAAAGGAAAAAATAAATGTGAATAAACACTCTTTAGTTAGTTTTTGCCTTTTGTGCTCTTGGGTAGGGATCATAAGAGAGATGTCTAATAAATAGATAAATATACAAAAGTTTTCTGTGTCATGTTAATCATGTCTGAGCATGCTTTGGCTGCAGGCAAGCAATCCATGTCCAGATAAAAAAAAAAGAGGATGCATGGAACTGGAGCTGGAACGGGAAGCCTTAAACGGATATCCGTTATCTGCAGTTTGAAGCCCTGAAAAATTGGCCATTGTGCTTCGATGCTGAGTCCCCTTTACTGTTTCAGTAGCAGATGGGTTCTCAGTTAGTCCACCAGAGTGGCACGTTAGTTTTAAAAAATATAGGAAGTTGTTATTGATATCTTGTTTTCTATTCTCAGCCTCCCTTAAATATGATTTAATAGTCTCCAAAATGTGGAGCCATATCCAATCATAACCTTTACAGAAAGGGGAAGGATTTCATGAAAGCTGGTGAGGCTCATCTTGAGCTAAATATCCTCACTGCAGCGCTACCATAGTGTTTGGTGACATACAGCGTGTGCCTTGTCAGGATTTAAAAAAAAAAAGAAAGAAGAAAATCACAATGTGTCTCCCAACAGTTGCTGTATGTGCTTTTTGATCCTCTCTCACATGCCCTGTTTTTGTAATTTCACTCTCAACTGGCTGGGCTGTGCCATGTTTCTTCAGATATTTTAATACGACTTCACCAGGACGGGACATCAGATGGTTGAAACCTCCAAGGCTGGCCTATGAGGGATGTGCACTTTATATTTATCATCTATCAAAGACATGTAACTCTTTTCCTGCTTATTAAACACCTGCTTTAACCAGCCCACTGGATTTTTAAACCCCAATATATCAAATAAAATATTGTGGATCTTCTTTCTGGCACGTGGTTCTGAAATAAAGTGGTTTAGAATGATTTTTTTTCCCATGTACTTGAATGACTGCAGATAATCAGTTGGGGCTTTTTAGAACATTGCTTGAAAGGATTAAATCCTTATATGAACTCTTGTTTCATTTGCTACTGTGGACTAGGCAAAGAGGATAAAGGCCAGCAATCTCAAACTTTAAGCTGGTGGACTGCTTTCCTTAGCTTTCCTATAAAGGTGTTTTACACATGTGTTTTGTGCTGTCTGTAACTTCACTTATGGCTCAACCATCTTATCTGAGTCTATCTTAAAAATGAGATTTGATGGGGCCCATACCTCATTTATAATAAAGAGCTTTGAATTAAATTGAAAGGACGTCTTCAGTTTGAACTTTAGCCTTCTTCCCATGGCGCTATTATTACAGCTAGCAATTTGTAATAATTGCAAAGTTATCTGTGATCTCAATCATGTGAAAATTTCCCAAGACTTTAATGTGTAAAGTAAAAATTACCCACCATATTTTGTCAAAGAGACAGTCCTGTGGTAATATTAGTCCTGTGTGAATCATCATCTGAGATTTTTTTGCCGCCAAGTTTTTGTGTTGTCTGCATCTTTGTTCTCCTTCTTTCAAGAAGAATAGAGGCTGTGCTGGCAATTATAAATGAAGATTGGATGGCAGACCCCTGCCAAGTCCCCCAGCCCTCTCTTACACGCAGGTCTGCAGCCAAACCCAAAACAATTCAGATTCACTGATTCCATACCTCGTTTTTCTCCAGTATTTTTGCCTGCCTGTAAAATGACTGTTTTGGCCCTCAAACCAGGTTTACCACAGTGAATGCCAAGGTTTGAGCAGCCTTTGATCATGACTTGAATTTAGAAGGTCAGTTCTACAGAACTCTCCAAGCAAGAAGATGTTTAGTTTGGAAAAGTTTCTTTAATGAAAGTAGCGCTGGTAAAATCTAATGTTTGTGTTACAGAGAGATTTATAAAAGTTTTTTGACACTATATTTGAGTGAAAGAAGACATCTCCAAGAATATGTCCAAACATGGGCAGAACCACCCAAACGTTCTGCTTGGGCTCACACCACTACAAAATACAGTAACAATTGTGGTGTCTTTGTGTGTAATTTGGGTCAACCACCACTTTTAAAGTGCATGTCTGCGAGTTGGAGTAGTGCTCTGGCCAGTGCTCGCGTTTATAATGATGGACCAGCTGCTGGATGTATAACTTTTATCACGTGTTCTTGAACTCCCGATGATTGTGCAAGCTAACTTGTCACCCTTTGTACTTGTGTGAATAACCAGAAATGTGGTGATTCGCCAACATAAGCAGCTGTGTTATGACTGATGCGAATACACTGGAAGGGTCTGGAAAAGCAGATGCACGGCTCTGAGCTGCTGCATTGCTGCTGCTCAGAAGCTATCGGTAGAAGACTAGCAGCAGGTCCCAGATGGGAACACATCGGAACACAAAGCGGAGCTTTGCATACTCAGCAAACCTTCTTTGGATAAATAAAATTGTGCGTGAGAGTGCTGGGGGGTCTTTCACAGTTGCTTGGAATAAGTCGGTCCTTGCATTGTGAGGGTGCCACTAAACATAAATCATGCATTAGGCTGCCTTAGAAGAGAACTTGGTTCAGAACATATCAGCTTGAGTTTTGGCCTGTGCATACTCACTCGATGAAGATGCCAGGGATAAGAGAGCAGCTTAATTATTCCTTCAGGCCAATACCTTTCAAGGCCCAGCCCTTCTGGCAATAACCTCCTTACTAATTATGCAAATACACTGAGACAAGACAAAATGGAAAAAAAGGGGGGGGGGGTCCACATGTCTTTCACCCCATGTTATTCTCACCTCTTGCAACTTCCTCTTTTATTTAGAAAGTCTCTTGACCCCCTCCCTCTTAAAGTATTTAGTATTTGTATACAAAAGCATCCAATAATACCAGAGACTCTCAAATGAAATGCTACCTATTGTTCCACTCCAGTTCTGTCTAAAATTATTACAGCCGTTGGGAACAATAATGTGTGTTTATTGGTTTGATTCTCAGGTGATCTTGGGTGTGTGCACCGTCCACACGGCAGAGCCATTGTTGCTGGCCGACGACTGCCCTCGGGCGCTGGCACTAAAACAAAGAAGCTTTTTTTCCTCCTTTAACTAGGCGACTGAGTTGACAGATTCATTGGTTTTCTACTCAGTAGCTGCCAGTTGATTGTACTGCAGTGATTCAAACTGTGACATTGATGGGATTCTCAGTGTTGCGCATTGGACTGCTTAGGGAAATGGGATTAAGTGGTTCTGTGAATGCACATGTGTGCAGACGTTTGTATAAAATGTGTGTGGATGTGGTCTGAGAGAAAGAAGTGGCCATGCTGTGCTAGGAGACCCACCCGGACTCCCAGATTCACAGTGAATAACAAACACACACAGCAGGAGACGCCTGAAAGGAGGGCAGAGACACACACTGAAACCACTAAAACAGTTGTAGTTGTTCACAGAAGGTTAAGGGCATGCACTTGCACACTTCTGCAGATGCAGCCCAACACATTCACACTGTGTAAGATTACACACACACGCACACACAGAGAGAGAGAGAGAGAGAGAGAGAATGATCTCCTTGTCCCGCCCATAACAACTCCAGGAATGTTCATCAAAATCTGTTCAGAATTTTCTGAGTTGTCCTAACGCGACTGAAAACATAACCTCCCTTACTTCGCCCATTCCTCGCTATTTTTTATTTTTTTTATGATGGGATATTTTGAAGTAATCCATAGGGCATATCAAGGTGGTAAACATGCTTTTTACTGCTTTTTAAGTTGGGGATTTTAATACGTGACTGTAGAGTTCGACCTCTGCCAATGGAAGAACTGTAATTTTTGGCTTCCCAGCGTTCTGTTCATTTTTCAGCCTCAGAGGTTGCTGCTTTGTTTACTTCTCCTTATTATTTAACCCAAAAAATATGACTTCTACTGCAGACAAAAACATTTCATTAGGAGGGCAATTTTTTATTTATATTTTTACCACATTAAATGGTGTTTTGTGTGGCACAACCTCGAGTACAATATTATATTTCCAAAATGGTATTAAAAAGTATATAGTGCATCATTCAGTTCACTTACATAAAATGTCACTTTCAACATTGACCAATGACTTTTAAATTAACCTCTACACATAAATTTGCACACCCTAAGACACTCAAATCTCCTCATCACTCCTTTGTTTCCTCCTCTACATCAGGTCATTCACCCATGCTAGTTGGATGAAGCAGCATAGCAGCCCTGTGGTCCCCTTGGTGTTTAGTTAAGAGAAGCAAACAGCAGGCCTGGCTTAGACCTCCTGGTCTCTGGCTTTTCTAAAGACAAACAAACTTCTCACTAAGCTCAGTACACAAGGCTTTTATGAAGCATTGAAGATGCCCTTTTTGATGCCAGTTTCAAAATACAGATTAAAGACGAAATCATGTGCTGCATATCAATGAGAGTTTTTAAGCTGTGCTTTTCAGAGGCTGAGAAAACGACTTTTTTTTAATCGTTATTTGTGAGGGCACAGCTTGAATTAATGATAGTGTTTTGACATAGGAACGCCATTGTGCCTGCTGCCAGACTCCTCTTGGTCTAAGCTGATTAGCTAGGAGCAGTTTCACTCTGCTTTTAAACTTCAAAATATGTTTTGTGGTTTCAAATGTTACCTTGTATTTTACTGTATTTTGTTGTAGCTGGCCAATTAAACTGTAATTGCAGTCTTATGCTTTATATTAGTTGCCTTCTGTCACAAATAAATTAATTCCCCACGGTGTTTCGCAGTTCAGCTGATCAGTTTGTGTGTGTGTGATATTATTTTTCAGTTTTGTCACCTTGGACTCAAAAGAAGTTGTGTGCGGTGTTTTCCATATCGGAATTTTATTTAGTAAAATCTGATTATTTGGAATCACTGATGAGACACAGCAGTTTGTCCACTTGCAGGTTCTTCACATTGATATATATAAAATATACAGCAGCAACACCGTCTGGTGAGGAAGTGTGGCTCAAATGCTCTCTCTGGTAATAACTCCCGCTTCATGCTTATGTAGATATGCACTGCACTTTTGTGGGGTGGGTTCTTGTTTTTGTACAGTAGACCGTGGCTGAGTAGTAATTCATCATTGAGATGCATATTTATCGCATGCCTTTTACTGAACTGTGAGAAGAAGCGAGGCTTTAATTGGAAATGTGTCAGTAAACCATATTATTATTGATGTATGTGACAGAAATAAAAAGAACAAAAAAGCAGCAGTTTAAATGTAACTTGACTGCTTTTGTTAGTTTGCTTTGCTTTTACAAAGTTGTCAAACTAGGCTGTAAGATTATAACACCGTGGTCTGAGTTGAATCTTGGTCCTTTTCTCTCTTATATTACTGACTTGAAAATAGCCACTTTTGCTCTCTGATTCTCAAGGACTAACATAACAACGTGAGATGTACGTGAACACAGCAATCATTGGATCTGAAGGACCAAAATACACAAAAATTGCAGCAATGACAATATTAGAATAATGAAAAGCAATAATCTTATTCCCTCCAGGTAACTATCAGCTCTCACCAACCGTCAACATGCCGCAGGATGATACTGTGATCATAGAGGATGACCGGCCGCCGCTTCTCCCACCCCACCTTTCCGACCAGTCGTCCTCGAGCTCTCACGATGATGTCGGTTTTGCAGCTGATGTGACTTCACCGTGGGTCAAAGAGCTGCCCAATCAGAATGACGGGTAGGCGAAGTGTAAATAATTGTCTGTGGTTAATATTTTAAGGTCACTCATTTCTGCTCAAATGATAAGTGTACATTTTAATACATTTATTAACCAGTACACTTTCTGTCATTTCATCTTCTGATAGCTTTACAACTCCACACCCACATTCATGAAAACATTCCTGAAAGTTTTGCTTTATTGCTCAGCCTGTCAGCTTGCCCTCTTCTCATAGCATCCCCGTTGCCATCGCTGCCTGAGAATGCACCAAATGATGTCAGAGAAAACATCATTTATTAGACCAGATTATGCTCTCCCATTACTTCACGGTCCACTTCTGATGTGCCCGTTGTAAGGGCTGCAATCTACTGTGTGTACTGACACCTTCCTGTCTCAGTCAGCATTAAAGTCTTCAGCAGTTTATTCCGCAGTAGCTCCTCTGTAGGATCAGGCCACCCAGTCCAGCTTTCGCTCCCCACACCACTGAGCCTCGGGCACCTATAACACTCTCACCTGTTCACTGGTTGCATTTCTGTGAACCCAGTCATCACAGTCTGGCCTCTGTCAGAGTCACTTAAATCCTCATGAATGCTCATTTCCCTGTTTTCACGTATCAACTTCAAGTACTAACTGTTCGCTTGCTGTCGAGTATATATCGCCCCTTGAGAAGTGATAATCAATGTTATTTACTTCTTCTGTCAGGGTTTCAGTGTTGTGGCTTATTGGCACATGTGCAGGTTGTTTATTGTGGGTCTCCCCCAGCGGATTGCTCTTTCATTTTAAGCAGGGATTCCTGGGGGCAACCAGTTTTCTTTTCCCCCACTGTCCTCTCAGCCGGATGTCAAGGAGCCTTTTCTGCTGCAGTGATAAGGACGTGTCTGTTTGTTGAGATTGTGTGCGTGTATTAGTGTGAGAAACTTCAACACATGTTTTTGTTTGTTGCATGTTTTAGCTACTCCTTTACTTTGTTCCATCCAGAAAACTCTGTGTCCCCTGTTGTCACTCTTCCTGTCCTCTCAGTTCTGCAGTTTTTGCTTTTTAGTTTAGTTTTCACAGTTCTGCTCTCTTCAATAACTTTGTTCTTTCTTGCATTTTTCTCATGTTTCCCCCAATCCATATTGCACTACCTCCAGTTGCTCAGCTCCCACAATTTTTTTTTCTTGATTTTTGCCCCCTCTAGCCTTCATTTCATGTTCAGCCTTGTTTTTCCTACTTTGAAGGTGCTGAGTTCAAAGAGGACAGAATTTCTTTATTTACACTATGTCCGTCTTTTCTTCCTGCTACTTTTCTTTTTCCGTTCTCTTCTGCTTGTAGAATGTCTTTTATTTCTTATTTTAAATCCCTTTTATATAGAAGGTGCAACAAATTTTAAAGTGTTCATCTTGTTGGAGTAATTTATGTTGTTGAACCGATTTTGGCCATCTAATTGTCTGTGAGGATTTCCGTGTGTGAGATCGAGTCCATCTCATCTTACTTGTCGTACTCTCCATCCAGTTTTGTCAATCCAGATGAAAATCATGCAGACGGTGCTTTCCAGCGGGAAGGTTTTGGACGCCAGAGCATGTCGGAGAAGCGCACCAAGCAATTTGGAGATGCCTCTCAACTTGAAATCATCAAGACACGCAAGTCCAAGAGCATGGATTTAGGTAGAGTGTTGAAAAACGTCCTACTTCCTTCCATCATTCAAGTTATACTTGATAATCAGATTTTCCAGGTGGTGCAATTTATCCATACAGTTCCCTCTTTGATATTCATATAGACTTTTACACCTTAAATGCATCTTAAAACAGAGTCAATGTCTTTAAAATCTAAGTTGTACTTATCAAAAAAATCATTTTAGATATTTTAATTTAGAAATATCCATTTTACTTTGCATTGATATATGAATTAAAAGCAAATAATCTGTGGGGACCTGTTATTCCTAATAATAAAAGAAAATTTGGGGAAATTGATAGTAAAAGCATATACAGCGTGAGTATATACCCATTGTTGGTTTGTTGGTTAAGGAAAAGTTGCGTCCCTGGCTCATGAAACCTCTTAGGTAAAATCAGTGTTTAAAGGTCATTTGATAAATTCAGTACACCCACTTAACTAGTTTAACCTTGAGGGCACATCCTTGCACGCTCCTCATGTACCTCACATTTAAATATATTCCACCCCCTTTGCCTCTTGGTACGAAAACACACTCTGCATCTCTCGCCAAAGTCAAGAACTTCACTTTTTTGATTCACCTTGAAGTGGCTTCGAACAGTCGCTGATTGCTTTGGCTGCAACAGTCTCTGCTCGCACTCTCTATAATCATATCTAATCTTCCCGACCAGATTGCTGCTGTGTGCCATGTTGATATCACAACAAGTCTGATTGCTATCCTCAAACCCTCTTTTCATTTCCCATCTCCCCCCCTCCGACCCCACCCCCTGGTCTCGCATGACTTCCGATCCTAATTGAGATGAAGCCCATTCTGATGTTTGCAGCACTACCTTCATGTTGCATGTGGAATGTCATGAGCACTAACTGAACCCCAAATGTTTGTATTCCTTCTCTCTTCCCTCCCTTCCTTTAACAGTAGCCGACGAGATTAACCTCACACCTCATCCCGAGACCAACACAGGTAAGGAACGGTGCGCTGAAAGGTAGAATAATCAAATAAAAGCAAAGAATCGGCATCATATTAACATTCTTAAGCTGCATCTCAGAGGTGTGATACTGAGGGGTATAGGTGGTGTTGGAGTTATAAATCAATTGTTTAATCATATAAACATCCTGAAGAGAGTTCTTTTCAGTATGTTACGCACATACTTAATAAGTCCTACATATCATCTTTGATCCATCTTTCCTTCACTCTTTGCATTATAGAACAAAATTGTTTAGCAACTCATTATTCGACTTTATGGGAAACACTTTTAACTGCAGAATGGAGGAGGTTTCATAACCTGCAAACCTGCCTGTGCGGGTTTTACCGACAAGATCGATTTGTAATGGGTACAAGGCACGAATTGTACAGGAACAACAATGGCAGACAATAAATTAAACATTGATCTGCAAACATAGATTCTGCAGCTTACGTGCAGGATTTGTTTTGACAGTTTACCCACTGCTCTAGTCTTTATGCATTTGTGTAGTGTTCCCTGTGTTCAGTGTTTGGCTCGCTTGCTGGCAAGACAAATTTGTCAGTTTGCAAAGTGAAGACTTGCAGGCCTTTGCCGCAGTTTAAGGTCATTGCTGAACATTGTTGTGAAAGCAGTTGGGTGACTACACATTTGATTTTCTCCCTTCTTTCCTCAAATCCCGCTGATACACTAATTATTCTGCGAGCGCGTGCTTGTAGAGGGAGAGCAGAGAAAGCTTTAACTCTGTCCTTGGTTAAGGCAGTGAGTTGACAGCGAGTCATCAGTCACTGTCAAGTCTTGTGTATTTTCGCTGTCGCTTCGACTGAATAAAAGGGCCTGCCTCCGAAATCAGCGACATGGACAGAAGGACGGATCCCGCTGAAGGAAGATGTGCAGAGAAGGAGAAAGAGAGGGCTGAGAACTTTAGACTTTGAGAAATAAGTTGTTTTGGGGCAGCTCACAGTTACATGTCGAGAGAAACAAAGTGTGAAAACAAATAAAAACATAAGATTGATACTGTGACCAGTATTTTAATACTTTTATCAAAACCGTTTTTTTGCAGCATGTGGGTGATTTTGTTTCCAACTTTTAATCATGTTATGATGGCTTGAGTCAGCAAGGATGGGAGTGTTGCATATTTTATAGGCTGGACCTGCCAAATGATGGCAACAGATTAGTCAACTGTACTGTTGCATAATCTGATAGCAGCCAGCAAAAGTAACAACTTGGCATGTCATCACATCTTAAAATCTATCAAGTTCTCGTGCCTGAAATGACAAAATACATTATTCATAATGGTTTAATTACCGGTTTCTTTAAGTTGTACATACAGTTGTTTGTTTATGGGTCGGAAAACATCAGTGTCAAGTTTGACTGAAAGACGATGCATCTGATGTGAAAGTCAGATGCTTTGTATGCGCAACTGTCCATCTCAGCTTCCTAAATGATGTGTGGGAAAGGAGAGGAGTGATCCTTAAAATCCTGCTTTTTTTTTCTTTTAAAGGGGTAGAAACATTTTCACTGTTTTGCAGTACCAATTAAAAAAAAAACAAAACAAAAAAAAACATCTGCTATAAAAAAGGCTGTTAGGTAAATTCAAACTGAAATGGTTATTGCTTATAAATGACTCCAAGAGAACACAAGCAGCGACAGACAGGATCCATTCTGCCAAATGTCCCTTGGATCTGAAATCCATTTAGCATGAAACTAGTTTTGTTGTTGCAGTTTCTGCTTCTCTCCACTGGTCCCTCAGTGTCCTTGTTTCGTCAAGTACTTGTCGGAGAACGTTCAGTTAATAATGGCTCGTCTGTTTTCCTTTAAACTGAAATTCTGAAAATCTCATGTCATGGGCTAAAAACGCTGAATTTATTCTAACTCAAGTGGAAATTTAGTGTGAAATTCGTGGGAAAAAAGGAGCTCCTGAAGGCTGGAAGCTAATTCCCCTTCCATTCCCCTGTTGGATTGACTAATAGATTTCACCCTGTTTTTTTTTTAAGTGCTTAGTGTTTATTTTTACTTTATTGGCCTCTGGTGTCACTTTACCAACTTATTTCAATATTTGAACTCTCCACTAAGTACAAGTGAGCCATGGTCCATTTAGCAAAGTCAAAACATGACCATCATGCTGAAACCAAAGACTGTGACAGCTATGAGAGGAAATATACCAGCCCTCTTCTCCTAAGCCGTGATTGACGGAGATGTTTGTTGGCACAGGCCACTGCCACATGTTGAACAAGGACACTTCATTGACAGAGGACAGTACTGGACTGTTGGCAGTGTCCAAAACAGCACCCAGGTTTTGCAGCACTTTTATGAGGCATCCTAAATCTGTGAGTGAGTGTCGTCTGCATGATCCCTGTAAAGTTCACATTACAGACCCATCTAGATGAATTTTTGGAAGCAGGAAATGTTTCCTGGACTGAGCTAAGTGCTGTTCTTAAAATATGATCCAGTATTTCTTGTGGGAAGTGGGACCTAAACTGTTGAGCAGCAATCAGTGACTATCATAACACTGACCCAAACGTTTTACAACGGGGAAAAAAAACTGGCAGCTAAAACCTTGACATGACTGCTGACTTGATCGACCATTTTCCACCAACTGGGCTAGTATGGCTGTTTGGTAAAACAAACAAACAATATAACTAGAAATACATTGTTCAAAAATGAAATCAAAGTAGAGCATCAAGTAAATTAAACTTTTGGGATATCAAATCTGGTCAGTGAAGGGGGTTGTTAATCAGTTTCAGCATGGAGGAGATTCCAGGAGACAGTTACTCTAGGAGAGCTGGATAAAGCCACAGAGGTTCCTCAACCCATCAGCAGGAAGAGTATTTGCTCCTTTGTGCAATGAGGAACAGGATGAGCACTGCCAGAGCCTGAGGACCCAACGTCCTCTGTTTAGGCCCTGTGCTCACTCTCTGGCACCATGGAGCCCGGTTAGTATTTGCCATAGAATACCAAAATTACAGGTTCACCACTGGTGCCCTGTGCTTTTTCACAAATGAGAGCAGGTTCATCCTGCACAAGTGACAGACATGAACGGGTCTGGAGATGCTCTTTGTAACATCATTCAGCATGACCGATTTGGTGTTCTCGGGAGGCAAATTCCTGGAGGGAATCGCAAATCTCTACAGGCTAGGCAATGGCACCCCGACTGTCGTTAGGTATTAAGATGAAATCCTTGGACCCATTGTCAGACTTTACACTGGTGCAGTGGGTGCTGGGTTCCTCCTGGTGCAGGACAGTACCCAGCCTCAAGTGGTGAGAGTATGTAGGCAGTTCCTGAAGGATGAAGGAATTGATACCATTGACTGGCTCCAACACTCACCCCACCTAAACCCAATAAGAACACCTTTGGGACATTATGTTTCAGTCCATCCTACGTGCCAGGGTGCACCTAAGCCTGTCCAGGAACTGTAATGCCGTGGTCCAGATCTGGGAGGAGATCCCCCAGGACACCATCTGTGTGCCATTAGGAGCATGTCCTAAAGTTGGGGATCATACTGTACAGAGTACCATTTTTTTTCTCACTTTGATTTTTGGGTATCTTTGAATTCAGCCCTCTGTAGGTTGATAATTTTTATGTCCATCAAACGATTGTGGGATCCTTTCATTCCTAACACATTACCCAGCCCATATCAGTGCAGATATCCAGCTTAATTTCCCCCATTCAGGTCTGATGTGTTTTCAAAGTGTTTCTTTAATTTTTTTTGAGCAGTATGTGAAGATTTTAAGACAGTAGTGTTTCACTTAGAAATCAAACTTTTAACATTTTGTAATATATACAAAAGGATATGCTTTGGAATACCCAACCAACTATTGTAATAGCATTACACTGTTAGCTGTAAGACATGACAGATGTGGTGAAAGCCATCAGTTTTTCTTTTTGCTGTTCCCACATGTGTCAGATCTCTTTGGATCAGCTTGCTACTTCATGATTTGTCTTTGTTATTTCAGCGCTCTTCAAGCTTAACTTTGTAAAATAATATTATAAAAAATAAGGTAGGTCGTGTCAGCACACCTTCATGGATGAGTTAAATCTCACCAGTTGCCAACATGTGAATAGTCGAAAAACAAATGCTAGACTTTTTTTTCCTTTTTCCCAGAAATCCTAAGCTCCTAGTGGCTGTGTGGCTGAGTTGAATAAGATTTTACAAGTCCTCACCAAGTTACTTGAAAGTCAAGTCTTTTAAAGAAAAAGTTTTATTCTTCTTCATGTTTGTGACTAAATGCCATTTGTCAGATCTCCAACTCAGTGTAAACTATTCTTTCTTTTTTAAGACTGCCACTGAAGTGTGACTTTTGTGAATGGCACTGGGCAAAGCCTTTAAATAGAGTGGGTGTGCAGCGTGAAAAGCCTATCGGGCCGGCTCTCAGTGAGACGTTAAGGGAACAGGACAGGCTGATGAGAATGAATGGGAGACCGCTAACACACACACTTGTTCATTCTGCATGTATTCAATTTTCCAGCTCTGTTTTTCTTTTCTTTTTTTTGGGGGGGGGGCAGTCTCAATGTGAGTGTGCAGCCTTTCAAATCTCTCTATCGATCTATATAGATAGATCGATAGATATAGATATATAGTTCTCTTGACTTGTCTTCTCTGTTTTCTTCTGTCTTTGGTATGTATTTATTTTTATGTCAGCTCCTTCTACTCCAAACTTTGTGCTATTCCTTCCTACCCTATCTCTTTCATTCTGCCTCCTGTGCTGTGACACTATGGATATTCTGTCAGGACTTGTGTATTTTGAAGCCTCCTGGTACACTTGGCTCTGAAGTGACACCACCCAGGAGATTAGGGACTATTTCATTTACCTCCCAACCTCCTCACCTTATCTTTTTTTCACATTTATTATTCACCGTGCATGTTCTGAGCCTGTGAAAGGTGCCATATGGGAGCAAAAATTATACCTGTACCATTGTAAGAATAGTCTTAGTTTAATTAAACTGTCATGTTTCTCCAATTTTGCTGATGGTTATTTTCATTTAGTATCACGCCTTGTAATGAAATCTGTACTCGGTCAGTGGCAGTGTTACCCATGCGTGCGCAGACGCGCACGTGCACACACACACACACACACACACAATCGATAAGCTTCCTTCTTAGTGAAAAAATAACGTTAGGTTTGATTATGGTGCATTGTTGTCAAAGATTATTGCTTATTGTACCTTAGAAGACTGCTCATGTTCAGGTAGACCAGGTGTTTCTCAAGTCAGTCTCCAGAGATGCTCCATCACAGTAGAAATTAGATTTTTATTATTTTTTTTATTATTATAAAGTAATTTGTATTTCTTAATTCTTAAAGGGGTGGCAAGGTGGTGCTGCGGTGAGCACTGTCACCTCACAGGAAGATTCTCATAAATCCAGTCTAGGGCCTTTCTGTGTGGAGCCGCACACAGACATATTCTCCACATGTCTGTGGGTTCTCTCTGGCTTCCTCTTACAGTCAAAAAACATGCACGGGATTAGGTTATCGGTGATCTTAAATTGACCGTAGGTGTTGATGTGAGGATGAATTGGCAACCTATGTTTGGTACATCTCTCACTCTGTGACAGCTGATTCCCCCACTCACCCCTTGATGGATTATTTCTTGTTTTTATTTCTCTGCCATTGCTCTGAAACTGAATTGAGGAGCTATCTCGCATTACTACAATATCTTTTTTATTTATTTATTTGGAGCAAGTCTGTTTTTGTTAGCATTTACACTAAATTAAGGCTTTAATCAACAATGGACATATTGCATCAGCTGTTTGTGTACTGTATATGATTTTCCTTTGGATTCTGTGTTTTGTTGGCAGCACCATACTCTGTGTCCTGGTGCTGCTGTAGATGTTCACCTTGAGGGAATCATTTGGTTGGTTGGAACAAATCCCAGACTGCAAAAAAAAAAGAAAGAAAGAAACTCATGTACTATACACAACAAGACTGCAGCTACATAAAATCAAAGCAGACACGCTGGGAAGAGTCTGAGGTCATAATTGGACAGCTTTAGTTGCTGGTCATTTAGAATTGGCAGCCTGTGTGTTGTTATTGTTGTTGTTAAATATGTATGACATTGCTTAGTCATTATTTGTGGTGGGAAAAGTAACACTCTCATCCTCTATATCGGTCCTCTGAAGTCATGCTGTCACATACAGTAACTCTTGTTTTTGTTTCTTTTGCATTGCATCATCATTCATTGTCCTTGAGAATATTTTAAACGTGCCATCTTGTGCTCTTTTGCTTTGATTTGGCTTTTTATGGTTTACATTTTCCACAGCAACTCTGTTTTTACCTTCTGTCTGCCTGGTCAGCAGGACCAGAGAAAACAAGGCAACAAGGGTTATGTGCCAGACACCCCCCCCCCCCCCACCACGGACCAACCTGCTACC
>VUQK01031359.1:42385-56519 GCA_015106715.1 Bujurquina vittata
TGCTGAGATGTTTTGCTCTTGTTGATGGTGCATCTCTGCCCCATGGAAATCAAAAGCAAGTTACTTTGCAATTAAAGTTCCTGCTCACGCACATCTGATTACGCAAGTCCCCCAAAACTGTGCACCGCACTACCAAAAAACTTGTTTTCCCTTTTTGTGCTATTAAAAGGATTAACTGTGACACCCGGGTGGTCTGCTGAATTGAATCGGCTCAATCCCTGACATTTTGAAGTGATCCTTTCAAACCGCAGAAACCAGTCAAAGCCTCTTTATCGATGCTGTTGCACTCACAAGACGAAGCGGGCCTAACTGTGCCTGGAATATAAGATTATTAAAAGCCCTGGTGTCATGGTTAATACTCTGTCTCCTCCTCAAAGTTTTCCTTTTCAGTCATAAATCACAGCGTGCGCGTGTGTGTATGTCAAGGCTGTTTTTTAAAGGGGCTGTTAATGAAAGTTAGTGGTGTGGAGAAAGTGTCAACCATCCCTCGCCGTGATAGATCACTCCTGCTCTTAGCATTAGCGGCGGGCTGTCACTCTGAGCATTTCAGACAGCCGCAGTTAAATTAATCAAGTAATGGCCCTTAGTCTGTGCCCCTCCTCCTTCCAGCTGAATTTATTCCTCCTCATTTCTGTCTCTTGGCTTTTCTGTTTGTCTTGTACACTTCATGGCATCAGTACATGTTGTCTTAGTGGGTTAGTACTTGGCATGCCATTCAAGTAACAATAGGAAAGTTGTGTAGACAGTGTGTGAATGGAAAAACTAATTCGCAAGGCGTGTGTTTTTTTTTTGTTTTTGTTTTTTTTGTCTTTAATGGATATTGGATAGTGAAGAGATGACAGGAAACGAGAGTGCAATATGCACCACGGGCCGAACTCAAAGCAGGAGTCTGTCCCTCAGATCCCTTGTTTGTCAGAATGCAGCTCGGTGGATTAATTTATGTAATTACTCATTATATGGAGGAAGTTTGTGGATTAACTTCACAAGCATTTACCCTTTTTGTCCAGTTCCAAGCACATGCCGTCATGTTTATCAGTGTAAGTAAATGGCATTTTCCCTCCTCCTTTTCCACTGAGCTGCTGTTATCGATGACACGCTTCCTAATTTGAAATGTGAATTTATTGAAACAAGGTGCCAGCAGCAGTATAGTGCTATAGTAGTGAAAGTGTAAAATTAACTGCTTAATATTTGGTGATGCAATAAAACTGAAAACTGTTTTCTATCAGGGATGTTGTATTTTGAGTCGAGCAGCTTAAAGCACTGCTTTTCCACCATGTAACCACATCACTAATTTCCATCCCCCGTTTGCTCTTCTTATATGGAGTGCAGCTCTCGGGTGCTCCAGCGATGCTTGGTTGAATTATTTGTTTACTTTTGGGTTGCACGTCACCAGCTGCTCGCATCTCCTCCTCGCCTGCCGTCGTAGCCTGGTTGTATACAGCCGTGTGTTTTTGGTGGTGAAACAAGTTTGTTTCCACCTTTTGTTGGGAATTCATAAAGTGCTGTGCTTTGTTGGAGGTTGTTGAAGTGGCTCCCTTTGTTTAAGGTGCTAAATCATCACAGGAGGCTGACACACCACTCCTCGCTCTCAGACTTGCCTGGGCTTGTCTCATTGTTGTGCTCACAAAGGAGTGCAAACGCATGGCTTTGCTAAAGCAATGTGACATTTTCATATCACATAAAAATGTATGCTGGTATTATTGCAAATAATATGATATGGCACATCTGCCACTACATTCATATAAATATTAACAATATACCAGTGACTCATAAAAAATGCCAAAAGCAGAAAAAAATCATGGAAAGTTGTAGTGGTAATTAATTTTCTTGGTTTCTCGTACTCTTTTTTTGGATGTGATCTTTGATCGACATTGGTGAATATTTTCTGTACACTTATTATGCTCATTTTTTTCTTGTCCAATTTTTAGCATTTATTTTTCTACACAGCGAATTACACAATTCATATGACTTTTATTTAATTTAGCATCACGCATTTTTCTCTCAGGCCTGCATTCATTTGTTTTTCTCTCACCTTTTTCCCCGTGTGCTGCCATTTTCTTCTTTCTATTATTTTGCAGTGTTAAACTCACTCCTACACTCTCTCATCTCTGGGTTTTATGTGCAAGTTCATTTGCTTGTTTTTGTTGGTTCTTCTTGCGCTCCTCATCGATTTAGTTTTGTATTTACGTTGATTGTTTTCAGTTCTTTCTTCTGTATTGATTTCCATGCAAACCACAGATTCACACACCTCTCATCTCAGTGTTTTTCTTCATTCTCTTTTGTTACTTACATTCAGGCAATTTACACTCTTTCTCTTTATTCTTTAAACACCCTCCACTTTTGGGGTTTTAAGTTCTTTTGGTTTTCTTTTGATCCTGTGAGTATTCCCTCTTTCTTCTGAAGCTTTCATAGACACACACACGGAGTCCTTTTAAGGTACTCTTTATGCTCTTTGCCATAGTTTAGTTTTTACTCTTAATGGTTCATGCAACAAGTTTCTCTTGTGCATGTTCATTTTTTTTCTCTTGTTCGCCGTCTTCTACCTCTTTCATTAACACACAGACACACCTCTTTGGTTTTTCCTCAGCGCTGTCTCTTTCGAAGTCGTAGATATTCTCTGCGGACCAATTTCCCTGTGAATAATCACGGCGGTTCATTGTAGAAGCGAGCGCGCTGCCAAAGTCATTTCTTCAACAGGCTGCAGCTTTATACTGAGTCAATCAAGCTGAAATATCTTTGCAGTGCCTCCTATTTTGTTAAGCGTCACTCCCTCCCCATGAATATAATTACTGGGATGGGCGGCATCTATGCCTTCGCCATAACCTTAAAAGAACTGAATTGGGTTTGAATTGTGAGAAGTACTTTTCAAATGCTTCATTTGTGGGCTTGATTGACTGTTAAGTCATAGCTACGGACTGTTTTTGTGATCAGACGTTTTGCCAGATTTGTAAAATTTGGGTTATTGTCAACATTCTGGCAGGCACGTCTCTGTCTCAGAGAACTACTTTGCATCACATTAGCTGATTAAGATTTTCTTGAAATTGCACCACCACCTCTGACCTTTTGTCTAGTGATGCGAATACATTATCAACTTGTGAAGAAGACTCATTTGATTACAACGCTGAAACAAAACTAACATTACAGTGAAGTTTAGTAACATTAATGTAGTAATGGACATTAATTGTCTATGCTTTTGTTGCTCCAGGTTTGGGAAGCACCGAAAGGATGAGCGGCCGGGGGAGAAGATTGATCGGAAAGGCTCCAGTAAGTGGAGGCCAGAGGAGACGCAGGTGTCAGAGGAGGAGACCATGAGGATGAGGATGGAGCAAGAAAGGTAAGGCAACTTCTGTTCACTCATTCTTCCTACTTTTTGCAATACCATTAGTTGATATCAACTACATGACCAAAAGTATGTGGACATCCAAACGTTTAAACCGATTTGTGATCAAAACAAGATTTCAAATGTGGCTTAAATAAGATTTTTAAATATTTAGTTGAAGTAACTGTTCGGTGCAGGTAAGTTGAGCTCTTCTGTACCAAACCAGGTCTTCCTGAATGTATTGGCTGTTGTGCTGGAGACACCTGTCCCCTGGTGTTCTTCTGATTAGCCCCCTATTTGTGTGCGTGTGTATATGCACATTTGTGAAGACATGAAGACATTTCCAAAGCCCTTCAAAATGCATCTCAATGAAACTCAGCAAGCAACCGCTTAAACAAGGCTAAAGGAACAAAACCAGGCAGTGTGGTGATTGTAATTTATATTGTGGGGATACCCCCCCACTCTAATCACATACACCAGAATCAGTCCAAACATCATAACACAGAGCAGTGATGAGAACCCACACAAGCTCAGAGTCCCCGAGTGGTTGCAAAGGCCAAGAAGTACTGGACAACTGCCTGCTGAGCCAAAAACATGCAGGACAGTCTCCACCTCGCCAAGACACAACAGAGGCCAGGCAGCACCTCCCGTCTCTCCCCGAGGCAGCATGGGCACCTAGAAAGAGGAGCCCACAGCACAAAATGTGTCAAGGGACAGGGAACAGACCCAAAGCCCAGGAAGGACACCGGCCAGCATGGTGAAACTGACATGCTAGAGCACGGAAAGACTCGAAGCAAACTTGCAGGCATGCAAGCCAAAACCATGAAAAGAGTGCCCCACACAAAGTATCTAAACACTGTTATCCATACATTGTACCTAAGTTGTGATTTTATTTCTCTGCAGTTGTTTTCAGTGAAACTCTACTTGAACAGTTAACTAGAGTATTAGTTCACTGGGCATTCAGATTAGATACACATTGTTCTGACACGCAGCTCACTCACATCCCTTTACTGCTTTACTGCATTTTATAAATTCAGTGAAAGAGCTGTATTCTGCTTTGTAAATAAACTCTGTGCAGTAGTGATATGTTAATAGTTTCATATGCCAACAGTCTCTGTGTTTAAATAATGAAATAATGGTTGAAGAACCCGCGATTTCTTTTGCTTTTACTAGGTGGGCACCCAAAACCAAAAACCCTCAAGTGGCATTTTCCCACACTAACCCACACTTTCCTCACCAAAGGAAATGTCAGGCAGGCACCGTGCCAGTTTTTCTTTTTTTGGGGGGGGGGCAGCAGTTTATAAATGCCAAGGCCATTACAGCCCTGCCGGTTAATTAATTCCCTTGCTCTTGGTGTAGGGCAAGAGTCATTACTCCCCACAGTTGCTTGTTATGAAAATTTAGTTTGTAGTCTTCTTTTACGCCTGCAGAGCAGATAGTCTAATAATATGATAATGGCTGGGTCTTTATTTTTAATTGGTATAAAGTTAACACAAAGGCCACGTCAGATGATTTAGTTATGCTGGATATAGTTAAAAGTTCAGAATGGTCCTTTTGGGTTGTTAATCCCATCCGAGGCTCCTCTGTGATTTCTTGTCCTCAAATGGCACAGTCACATGTGTTTATTACACACAGCGTGGGCTATTGAAACCTATTCAGGACTCCAACTTTTTTTTTTCTTCACACACAAGAACATTTGTGAACCAAATGACATGTAGCCTGCTATCATGTTTTTGTGTTTACATTCAGAATTCAAAGTAGATTAAATTGTGTTTCCTTTCATTTCTGACTCTCAGACAAGAGGTGAAGCTTTTTGGGCTCAAAACACAATCAGTTTCTTTTGCTGTTAGATGGGAACGTATGGTGTATTTTTTATTTTATGTATTAACCTCAATTTATTAACATCGTAAAATGTGACTTTGGTAGCATTAATTTATTAGCATCACTGCTGTTTATAGTCGCGGTCTAAGATCAGCGCAAGCCTTTTTCTGGCAGGTAAGTCATACTAGAAGTAAAGATAGCATTTTCTGTTTTGTTTTTTGTTGTTTTCCCCTTGAGTTTTTGAATTGAGTTGTAGGTGGATTATCCATTTTGTTTTAGTGTGAACAATTTTAGCTATGTAGTGGTCATGGGGTTGGAAAGAGACGAAAGAAATCTGGCTAAATGGTAAAGGAGAAACCAAAAACGTCCAAAAAACAGTAAGAAGTTCTTGCTCGGAGCAGAAAGTACAATAGTACTTCTAAAGTCAATCATTATTTTATGAAGTGCTAGGCCAAGCACTGCAACCAAGTGCGCCTCATCCGTAGAACACCCCAAAAGCACAAACGCGCATCTTGTTTGTATTTAGCCTGAGACATACTGATATTGACGGGGAGATCCCACTGAGCACACGCTCAGACTCCGGCTACTTTGGAGTTAAACAACGATCCAGTTTGCTGTTTCGTCAAGTCGCTCTGCAGAGGTTTCGCTGGGAGCTTCAGCACCTCACTGCAGAGGGTATCGATTGACCGTTGCTGGAGGCTGTGGTTAATCCAGCTGTGATTGACTAGATGAATGGATTTCCTCACAGGTTTAGTTCTCAGGTCTCAGAGGACCCCGGCCCCAAGTCACACAGACAAATCCAGACTGACAGTTCAGATAGTATGCTACTGTCGGTGGTTATTTGAAGAAAAGATAAATATATAGGTATTCATGTAAATTTATATTGTGATTTGATCTTAGTCATATGGTCTTTTTAAAAATAACTGTACTGGCAATACTAATGCAAGACCTCAATAGTATTGTTATCCTAATATATGTCTTGCTCTCAGACTGCAGGCTTACTTGTAATTCCGAGAGTTTCTAAAAGTAGAATGGGAGGCAGAGCTGTCAGATATCAGATCCGTCTCCTGCGGAATCAGCTCCCAGTTTTGATTTAGGAAACACACAGTCTGTATTGTTAAGATCAGGTTTAAAACTTGTCTTTTTGATTAAGCCTTTTTTTGTTGCTTGACCAGGTGACTCTGAACCATCCCCTTAGTTTTGCTGGTATAGGATCAGACTGCTGTAGGACTTCCCATGATGCACTGAGCATTTCTTCTTCTTCCACTCATCTCTTTTCATTCCCCACATGCCAAATCTGCATGTGTTTAACATTGCTCACAGGAGATCATCTTAGTGTTGGTTTTTTTCTCTGATATTATAAGGTCCTTATAATATAAATAGCCTTAAGGGGGTACTGTTGTTGTGAATTTGCGCTGTACAAATAAAATTGAGCTGAAATTGAAATTCAGTTTTATAGATGACCGACAATATAACTCTACACAATTAAGTGGAGAGCATAGCTTCAGGATTATTGGTTTAAAATGGTTTTCTTTTCGTTGGTCCCCAAAAACTGAGACCAGATAATTCTTTTCTTTTTCTTTTCTTCGAGCAGCACAGCGGTTTCTGCCTTAGCCATCTGTAGACTAAATCAGATCATGCTCTGACATCAGTAACTGTTTTAAACAGCAGTCATATGTCTAGAGGTTACAAGTTCAAATTATACAACAGGCTTTCTGTATATGAAGTCATTTGTCATGGTGAACTCCCCCTGACCTCAACACTTGCTCAGTACTGCTACTCTGGCTCAAGATTAACGGCATCAAGTACAATACATTTTGTGTCTGTATAATTCTAAAAATATCCTTGTAATTCCTATTTCCGTGGCTGGTTTGTAAGGCGTGTATTAGCCAAATGCTTGTAGTATCACCCTTCAAAATCACAAGTGCTTTAAAACAGACTCCAGCTAGTTGTCGCCAACTCCTAAAACATTTCCAAATACCTATGTTATCAATCCAAAAGGTCTTTCAGCAGCCATTTTATCCCGCTGGACCTTCTCCCTTCATGTACTTCCTGCCTTTCACTGTAGTCTGTCATTTGTGTCAGCATTACTGCTAAGAGAACGCTTTATTACACAATGACTACAATAGCACATAATGGACCATTGTTCTGGCTTGATGTGGTAGAAAGGTCACTTGTCAAATGCATTTCTTCTACCATAAAGTCCCATTCTGCCATTTCCATACCCTTTTATCTGCTGCCTCTTCCTCTCTTTCTGCTCTGCACTCTTTTTATTCCCCCTCTGGGTCTTTTGCCACCTCTCTTTCCGATTTTTTAATGATTTACTCTCTGTAGTAATAGTTTTCTTCATCTGCCATTAAGGTTATTTATTAGAGTGAAAACACTTGCAAGTATTTTGGGATGAAGGTAATGATATGGCCAAGTGTGGTTTTCCTTCCTGTCCCATTTCAGTCAGCGTAATTGTATTTGTGAAGCATTTTTAGCAATAGTACCTTTTAAGTGCTTGTAGTGTTGACACAGACCGAGTCATGGTCATTGTCTTAAAGGAACAAATGCTTATTTCTTTTTTTAAAGGTAACCCTGAAAAGCTGGAGATTTTGAAAAGCTCGCTGTTTTATGGCCAGTGGCAGCTATTCTAAATGTATATGTAGCTTACGCAGATGGAAAAGGACGAGCAGAGGCAGGAATTTATTTTCTTCCAGAAACTCTCACCTTGAAAGCCAATATTTGGTATGACCACCTTTTATTCTTCAACACAGCTTGAATGTTGGCTGCCTTTTGTTCTGTTCTGTATCAATAGGATCCCACACTGCTCCAGTAATATTGAGGTCTGGGCTCTCGGGAGGCCAATCCATGACTCATAGCGTTCCATTGTTTTTCGTTTTGTTTTTCTATCCCCTGCCTTGGCACTGTTTGGGATCACTGTCATGCTGTAAAATGAAGCTATTGCTAATCTAATGCTTTCCAGATGGTATTGAATGGTGGATCAAAATCTGATGGTACTTTTGTGCATTCATTATTCTGTCAATTTTGACAAGATCCGCACCACCAATGGCTGAAGTGCAGCCCAAAGCCGTCACAGAACCTCCACTGTGTCTTACAGTGTCCTCTACCTGGCCAGTTTCCTCAAGGACACACTCCATTCCATACCAAGATATGTTAAGCTTTTGGCTAGTGGACTGAAAATTGTCCAAAAAGCAGCAATTGTCCAAAAATAAAAACCCTTTGTAAGACCTTCAGGAAGCCTAGAGAAGTATTTTAAGTTACAAGAAAGCTCTGACTCCTTGGAAGAAAAATACGATATGAGGGATGGCTTAAGACTATTACACAGTACTGTCATTTGATATCTTTGTTTATTCTTTAAACTCATGAGGATTCAAATTTTATTTCTCACACAACACAGCACGAGTGTTTTGATAACGCATCCTCCCCAACTCAGCAAATGGCCTTGTTGACCCATCCAGTGCCTTGTTATGGAAAGGGGCTGCACAGAAAAGGCCATGCGCTGGATTGGTATGTCTGGCCTTATCTTATCAGCCACTGTGCTTGTGCATACAATCAGTAGCTGCTCCCACTTCTTCTGCTGCTGTTGCTGTTTCACTGATGGAAAACACAGTTTTTCCTCTGGGTTTAAAGATAGATCCCTCAAGGGCCTCACTTCCTTCTGCACCGTTAGATAATCGCTGAGTCCACAAATAGTGAAGACACAGCGTGCGAATCCACAAGCTTTCAAGTTAAGTTGTTGGAATAAGTGTACGTTTTGCCAAAATGATTGTCGACCCCCTGATCAGATTCAGTGGGGAGCTGTTGAAGCCATCAAGTCCATTAACAGCCTACTTTTTAGTCTTGAAGTATTTCTACCCATTTGGCCTTTTTTTTTCCTCTCTCCTCTCCACATTTTGTAGTCTCCAGTCGGGAGCCCTCCTTATTAGACTTATTGTTTCATTATGCACACCATGCAGTTTTTCTGCAGGAAGCATTTCAGATTTTAGCCTGCTGAGTTTTCCGTGCACTTGTACCCCCTACCTTGTCACCACTGTGACTGTCCCATTCACTTTCCCACTGCCATTAAAAAGAGGCCTGCAGAAAAGAGAGCAGTATGATAATTGGTAGTTGTAAAGCTCTGATAATTGGCAAGGCTGTAATTACGGGGGTTGCGTGATAGGTAGTCCCCCGCTATAGAAAATAGCGTTGCCAGTTATTCACAAGATAATGGCCTGAAGAGAAAGAGCGAATGTGTGATTTTTGTGTGTGTGTGAGACAGATGGAAAGATGTCAGATGTGTGTCTGTGTGTTGTTGAAGGAGAAGGAAAGAGAAAAACATGTTAGCTATATATTAGCACTGCTCTGTGAATGCAAAAAGCTTCCCTTGTGCTAGGTGGGGGCAAGAGATTGTCATGCATTGTTTATGGTATTATTCAGTGGGGAAAATAGCATAAATAATAGACTCCAGCTCTTCTCTCTATTCTATAATGGAAAGTTAAAAAGCATAATAAGCAATCAGCAGATGTTACAGTGGGTCATCTGGTGTTTTGTTAATGTGATGGCTGAGAGTTACAGCATTTCTCATCTCCACACTGGACACGCTACAGGACTTTTTTACAAAGAAGATAAAAGTAATGTTCCAATTTTTCATATAGCTCCTCAGTGATGATTCATAAATACTTTCTCAGCCATCCACATAGCTTTTTTTTTTAATATATACTGGAAATGTGCTTTTACAGTTTATCGTTGGCTGCTGTCAATGGCCAAAGAGAACCAGACAACTGAATCTTAAAGTCTGGTCATGTAGCGAGAGGTTGTCAAAAAAAATAAAAATAAATCAATACTCAGATACTAATCAATGCTAAAAAATAACTATCTGACTAGATACTCATTTGCAATAGCACAGCTACCAGGAAATTTATACTTAAATGACATTTTAGTATAAATGTCTTGTTTATCCTCACGATCAGGATCCAAGCCAAAACCAGGGAGCTGAGGGAGCGTCAGGCCAGGGAACGAGACTACGCTGAGATTCTGGACATAAGTCGCTCTCCGGAGAGGTCCTCTGAGGAGGACCACCCGTATGCTGGCATCAACCCGCTGAACAGCTCTGTGGACAGTGGCCATAGCCGTCCCCACAGCCCCCGTGAAGAGCACCCCCACATCCATCCACAACACCAACACCAGCACTCCGATACCCTCTACACCCAAGTCAGCAAAGCGCGCAATGAGCGGCCTCCATCTGCAGACAGGTAAGGGTGAACTTTTCAAGCCTTCTGTGATGTGCTTAATCACAGGAATGCACAAGTTTTTAGTAGGAACCATGATCATGTGATTTTTTTTTCTTATTTATTTTAACATTGATTTAACCAAAACAAAAACCCTAAATTAATTAAATTCATGAATTCCACTGGAGGTTCAGTCTCCCTCAGAAGCCATCTCCCTCCAAACCAGGTGATGGGCTGCCACTCACAGTTCAGCAACCTTTTGACCTGTTATTCCAAAGTGTGCCTCACCTATGGTATTTCAGTAAAAGGTCTATCCAGGCCTGATTCTGCCTCACCTTCCCAGCCCCCGTAACTCTGAGGCAGCATTATTGCACAGAGACGGCAGGCTAGCTATCACACCTGGAGGAGAAAATAATCACAGCAACAGAAGGCAGGCGGTAAATGTCAGCTCGCCGACTGCTAGACACCATGAGCTGTTCTCGGGGGGATGTGGGAATACTCAGGAGAGGCAGTGAGTGAATGGAAACCTTTGAATATCTGTCTCTCTTGACCTTTCTACCTCTCTTTCACTGTCTTTTGTGCTCTTGTTGGTTTCACCTTATTGCCACCTTCTCACTTTTATTGCATTTCTATTATTTTCCTGTCTCCCCATAGAGAATTCTACCTGAGCTACTGACAGCTCAAACCTTCTGTCTTTAATTGACAGCTGTCAGTCATTTTAAAAATAATTACACAGGTTTAGTGTAAAGATCCTCTTTGTTGTTGCTTCCCTTTTTATGTTTCTGTACAGCAGCCAATGAGGCTCTCTGCATAACCAAATGCAAAGTCCACTGCAAGTAGCAAACAAAGCCAGATTGTTCTAAAATCATGCATCTCGTCAGCAGCAGAGTTCACAGCACTGCAGGTACCTCCTCCGATCAATGAATGGAGAGATTTGTGGAACTTGAAGCAAACTGAGGAAAACCTGCTGTGCAGCAGAAACATAGTCTGCGTAGGCAAGTAGATCCACAGCTGAATGAATGGGTTTGTCTTCCTCGTGCTTTTCACGCATCCCCAGATGGCCTCAGCAGCCTGTGTCTACTTCAAGAGTGCCGTAGCACGTATTGATTCATAATTCATTGTGCTGCTGTTGTCACTGCACATTTCCTTTCCCTTTTTTTTTTCCTTTTTTTTCCTTCAGTCCCTGATGTGGCGCAGTGTTAAGGCATGCAACAGAAGATAATATACTAGCAGTACAGATACGGAGCCTTATTTAATTAGGTGATGGAATTCCCTCGTGATTTAGGGTGTAATCATCATCTTATTAAAATTTGTAGCCATTTCACTCATTTACCACATAAGCAATTAATCTCCCCCCCCCCCCCCCGCCGCTAGGACTACCGGGATTTTCTTAGCTTAAAACCGCTTCGGGATGAGCAAGTTTTGTGGAAACGCTGCTGCAGTTTAACAGCAGCAACAGGCAAATTGATCAGAAATTTTCATTATTTTTTTTTAATTAGGTCTCTTTCATCAAGCAAACATTTTAAGTATTCACCACTTACAAATTCACAAATCTGAGGATTTGCTGATTGATAGTAATGGAGATTTTGCACAGATGAAGCAAATGTTTGGCTGTTGGAGCTTCTTTGCTTTTACAAGTGAAACGATGAATTGGTGTGGAAAACTAAGGGATGCATTTGTCAACAAGGAATTAAAACAATTTATTACAGCCCTAAAATGTCAAATCATGCTTACAAAACTTTTTGGGTGATAAAGGCTTTCTCTAGCTGTTCTACAGAGACATAAATCTGTACATCAATTTATGGCAACATAGAGGGAATAAGCTAAGAAAATATTGGTCTTTTCTAATAATGTAAGCAGCCAATCTCAATGTTGATCTGGTGGATTTTAGAGCAAATAAAGTCTTTTCTTGCTTGAATAAATAATTCTGGACACAGCTTATACAATTTACTGTTTTCATATTGGACATTAAGTCCTTCTAGCTAGCTAACCCCCCAGAACACTTGCTCTTTTCAGGAAGCTTTGATTACAGCATTGTAGGTGCCAGGGACACAAACGTCTGAAAGATATTGTGTTTCTTTCTCAGCTCTCCCGAGTATTAGAAAAATGTACCTTTTGAGACATTAAGGGAAGCGTGTTTCCTGTTTCCTGTCTACCCCCCATTGAGCAGGAAGTGAATTAGATCCTGCAATGGCAAAGCCACATCGGTGTAGGTGGCAGAGTGTGGGGGAGTTCTCACCTGACTGTGGGTGTGTTTGTTATTGTGGGATTCAAATTGCAGCATAAGCTGATATCAGAGCTTAAGGATTGTGGAGATTTAATCAAAGCAATAACATGTCCTTAGAAACAGGGAGTGAAGGAAAATGTTATTTTTCCTCCAGCACTAAGTCTTCTCTCTGAAATGGCAGGCATGTAAAAGGTTTCTGATTTCATTGTAGTCAGCTTGAATACTTGCTGCGCACAGGATGTTGCTCCGTGTTGGATTTGCCTTTTTACATTGTTCAAATCAGGAAATTGTTTTATTTGCTTAAGAAAGGCAGATTGATCTCTGCCTATCTGTTAAGTTATGCCCATTACATGCCCCAAATCATGGCATCGTGGTGTTTTCTAGTGTTTGTGTACTCCTTTTGTTGGTGCTGCAGTGTTGTGACTGTCACAAGATTATGACTCAGAATAAAACTGAAGCAGATAAGGCTAGGGCAGAGATTTAGTTTTAGCATGTTACATAATAATAATCTTCACATAGCTCCATTCGCATAGCAACATTTTTAACATGGTTACATTTTTGCATTACACTGCAACCACAAAGCGCAATTTAAAACACTGATCCCTGCAACAACCTTAAGATGCAAAACAAAAGCACAAATGGATGCATCAGAATGCTAAAATGTGTAAAAATGCATAAACAGAGTATAATAAATGACTAAGGCATGAAAATGCGTATGCAGTAGTCTATATAAGACACAAGCACCTCCCAGCTGTGGTATGCTTTATCCCAGATGTTCTGAATTTCACTGTTTGTTTCCTTTTTCACAGAATAACACAATGATTGACTGTGCATAAGACTAGGAATAACACTAAAAGGGGAAAATAGGACATTACACTTAAATACAAAGCAACATGACACTGAGCAAGAAACAAGTCTTCCTTTTTCCTGTTACCACTATTCTTTCTGCTGCTACTAATAGTTACTGATCATCAGCATTGTCATCTTGATCTTCCCAAAACATGTTATCTAAACTTGTTCTGACCAAAAGGAAATTCATCTCTAACCTTGTCTGTCACTCTGAACGCGGTGAACAATAGGACTAAAAATGTTCCTCGGTGTCCAAATTAGAATACCAGAGTTCCACCGTGCCTGTAGTCTCTTAATTCCCTCTGGGCCTGTAGAACGTACCATTGCCTTCCTTAACGCTGCCGTGCAGGCCAGTCCAAGGGGAAACCAAAAAAAAAAAAGAAATGGAGCTGCAGCTGCATAAATATCCAGTGGAATTCATTTTTAATTGCCTCTTTTTCCTTCAAACAAAACACTGTTAGAAATTTCAATTTAACTGCAGTGGTGTAAAAACAAAAACAACTAAAGAGGCTGGAAGGAGCTTCATGTGCCTCTGGGAGCTGTCTGCCATTTCCTTTGCTTTAAGGAAAATGACCACGAAGTACTATAGGCTCAACCAGTCTGCTGCAACAAGCCTGAAACAACATTTTGCTGCTTTTGGATTAAAACATGTGTCTTAGATGTCTTATTTAAATGTCTCATATTTAAGCAAGACAGCATATTGGT